>JASANA010012108.1:0-38939 GCA_030248095.1 Ptycholaimellus sp. GST1_10 | reverse complement strand
TATTTTCAAAATTGTTAGAACCAAAGGAAAGGAGGGCAATCGATTGAGAAAGGAACCATTTGAGGGCACAATGGCAGACTGTACCACACTAACTGATAGCCTTGATTGTTTTTTCGTAGTTAGGGAACATCAAAGTAAGCTTGCAGGCTTGTGCAGTTTTTTCAATTTTAAAGAAATCTTCTGAGGAAACAAAATACAAAATTTGGCTTACGACCAGAATCCCCCCCCCAGGCGTTTACCGGCCAACCAACGGTTTACCCCCCCCCCCCCCCCACGTAGTATCCCCCCCCACGTAATTATCCCCCCCCAAGTAAGTATACAGTGCATGTCATGAACGTATGGTCATGCTTTTAAGGCGATTTTTGGTGTTTTTGCACTTGGGGGGGGGAATCCTGGTCATCGATTTCGGTGACCAGTATCCCCCCCCCCAAATGCCAAAATCCCGTGATTGATGACCAGTATCCCCCCACCAAGTGCCATTTGGGGGGGGGGATAGTGGTCACCAAACTCATATACTGTTCTTGTTTGTATCTTGCGGTGAGTCACAACCGCTGCATAGTTGATAACCTAAGCCTAAGCCTAACCTCAAGAATACAAGGCAAAATTTGGGGGGAAGCGGGGGGGGCTTGGGGGCAAACCTGTTGGTTGGTTTTGGGTTGTTGAAAAACGGGTTTGGTTGGCCGGTAAACGCCTTGGGGGGGGGGGGATTCTGGTCATAAGCCCAAAATTTCCCACCCAAAATACATTGGGGGAGCCAAATGTTGGCACAAAAAATCGTCTAAAATTCAAATTTACTTCCACTCTCTTCCCCACTTAATATTGCCCGGATATAACTAAAAGCCAAGTTTTTAGCCACTTAAAGTTAACAATATTGATGCGCGTAGTTGCGTGCAGTCCAAAATGTCACAGCTCCCTACATTTTGGTCCACTCAGAGGGCTGATGTTTTGATGCAGGTATACTAATTGTTACCACAGCCCCAATCGTCAATTGCAGTCCTGTCATAAGTAAGTAGACCAGCTTTTTGAGGATATATTTTTGGAGTATGCCTAAATCGTTTCCAAGCCCAGAAGCAGAACCTGCATGCCCTGAGCAGAGAGGCGCTCCAGGATGTAGCCGGTCCAGGCCGATTGAATGTCGCTCTCCTGGCGAAAGATCTCCGTCGCCTTGCCAAAGAGCTGTCGGGCCAGACCCGCCTCGCACATGACCTGCAGTTTGCTCAGACTTCAGTGTCCTCCAATCTTACTCCCTTCTGCCGACCTGCTGGTTCCGTTCGGAGCGCACCAGGCTCTTTAGGATCTCCCCGGCGTAGAGCTGACCAGCCAGCTGCCACTGGAAGGCATCTTTGTAAGGGTGAAACGGTGGATGAGTAGGAGCGGCAGACCTTGGGATCGGAAAGGGAAATGGAGGGGAGGAGGTCGAGGAGGACGCAGACGGCGCCCGGGTGGACGATGATGGAGTCGGGCGGGGCCGGGAACACGGCCGCCTTCCCGCCCTCTTTGGCCAGCAGATGCGGGGACTCCCCGTCTTTCACAGCGGAAGGCTGGCTACTGCACAAATTAAATTAGATGGATTTGTGAAACTAATGAGACGATGTGGATGTATAAAAGGTGGAACATCTGCCTTGGATTGGCTTATGAGACCATGAGTAATAAACGCTTGTGTACGTCTGCACTATTGATGTATATAGTTTAAGAGTTTATAAACAAAGCAGATGAAACTCGGGAGAAGTGGGTAGGAAGGGCAACCGGTCGAAATTGTCCAGCGCCATGGAGTAGAGGAGGCGGAAGAGGAAGCAGATGGCGGCGAGGCGGGGCGGCATCCCCTCCGGCGGCCTGGCCTGCGGACTGTAGGCCTGGAAGGCCTCGTGGCAGGCGGCCACCAGCCCCCGCACCTCCTCCATCTCCCCTGCTCCTGCACTAGGCGCCAGCTTTCCTCGCTCCCCGAAACAGCCCATCATTCGCAGCGCCTCCGACAGGCTCTGGTAGCGCACCTGTGCCAAATATGGACCCTCTCTTTGCTGCATCGGCAAGGGCAGCTTTTTGAATTGGGAATTTCAGTCAGCCAGATTTCCAGATTTTGGGATTATTTGAGGGAAAATAATACAGCCAAGATATGAAAATCTGGCTGATTGAAATTCGGTTTCGATAGAATAGCCCCGCCTCGAATAGAAATGCCGTTGAATAGAAGTGTGGCTATGCAGGTTTTGAAGGGGAATTTCTGTCAGCCAGATTTCCAGATCTTGGCATTATTGGTGGATATGAATACAGTCAAGATCAGGAAATCTGACTGACTGAAATTCGGGTGCGAAAGTAGCGCCGGGCCTAGAATGAAAATGTACCTCGCTCTGGAAGGCCTTGGCGTTGGCGGGCTCGAAGCGCATGGAGATGGCTAGGAAGAGAAATACAGCCTCCAGCAGCTCCAGGATGCTCGACACACTCCCGCCCTGCAGTGA
Organism: Ptycholaimellus sp. GST1_10; assembly: GCA_030248095.1. NCBI lineage: Eukaryota > Metazoa > Nematoda > Chromadorea > Chromadorida > Chromadoridae > Ptycholaimellus > Ptycholaimellus sp. GST1_10. The sequence goes on along the minus strand of JASANA010012108.1, from coordinate 36,486 downwards.
AGATCACTGGCTTGGTGGTGTTGGCAGGAAGAGGCTGGAGCCTTACGGGAAGCTGGCTCCAGGCAGGGCTGGGCGGCTGGGCCAGGGAGCCTTCCAGGGAGAGGAGGAGGGACATGATGTACAGGTAGCCGCCTACACGCCTGAAAGCCTGCCGAACGCGGTGGCTCTCCCGCAGCACGCACATCAACGCCTGCAGGATATATTTTTAAAAGGAGCCGAGAACTAATGTCAATAGCTTTTAAATTTTGTGAAATTATTCATTTTGAAGATTTCAATTCTTTATTTTACCTTCAAAATTCATGTTAAACTTCGCAAAATTAAAAATTTAAATTAAAAAAATTGTCGTTGGCACTTGCCATGAAATGATGAATTTGAGGCTTTCTTTTGATTCATAAATTTTTCAGTAAGAACCTTGAAGATGCTCAGCTTGAGCGGCAGCTCCCCGTGTGGGGTCTCGTGGAGCATCGTCAGCAGGCTTTGCAAGTCCTCATCCCCACCTCAATATCCGCAAAGCTCAAAATATTGATCAACATTTCAAGGTCTGGTCAGTCATGCCAGGAAGCATGAGGAGCTGCTGGTAGAGCTGGAGAAGAGCTGAGCGCCACTCCAGAACGGCGCCGCGACCGGACAGCAGACTTCGCAGACTCTTCCCGCAGCCCGCCTCCCGGAAGGCATCTGAGGTGGATGGAGTGAGGAAGGGAAGGAGTGGGAAGGAGAAGGAGGGAGCTACTGGCGTTGGCGGCGTTGCCTTTGAGGCTGACAGTAAGCAGGTCGACGCTCAGCTGAGCCAGCGTCTGCTCCACCTCGCTCAGCTGAGAGGCTCCCTCTGAAAAAGTTTGTGAAAGAATTAAAATGGGGTCAGCCACCATCTCCAGCATGAGTTGGATAGGTCATGCCAAAACGAATTCCATTTGAATCAGCTGGATTTAAAGAAACATAAAATTTTATAAAAAGTCTATGTTAGACAAATCGCTCCAATAGTTTTGCTAATTCTGTCAACAGATTTCATAAATTTTGCCTCTAGTATTTTTGCGCGGCCGAAGGCCGCCTGCCGCGGAGGGCAGGGCAGTCAGAGCTCCGGAGGCCGGAGGGCATGGGTGCGGAGGCCCCGCAGCGTAGCCTAGCATGCGAAGCATGCTAGGCGAAGCGTAGGGGCCGTAGCACCCGTGCCCGGAGGCCGGAGGAGCTCTGGCGCCCTGCCCGAAGCGGCGGGCGGCCAAGGCCAGCTTAACCAGTTACCCCATTTTTGCGTCCGTCTGTCCGCATATATATATATATATGTCTGTCCAGGGCCGGGCCTCCGCGGTTTTTCAACGAAATTGGCTGATTTTTTGCATGAAAGTCCGCCTAGGTGGTATCTCCAGGCCATTTTTTGGGCTTGGCGTAATTTTTCGATTTTCGTCCAAAACTCAAGTTTTTGATGTTTCAAACTACTAAAATTCATAAATCACTGGTTTTTCAACGAAATTGGCTGATTTTTTGCATGAAAGTCCGCCTGGGTGATATCTCCAGGCCATTTTTTGGGCTTGACGTAATTTTTCGATTTTTGCCCAAAACTCAATTTTTTGATGTTTCAAAGTACGAAAATTCATAAATCACTGGTTTTTCAACGAAATTGGCTGGTTTTTGGCAGGTACGTCCGTCGAAATGGTATCTTGAAGCTGGCAAAAGGAATTTCCGAAATATTTGTTATTTCTCAGTTTATGGCCAAAAACCTAAATTCTTGATGTTTCAAAAATTTGAACATCCATAAATTGATGGTTTTTCAATGAAATCAGTTGAATTTTGGCATGTACGTCTCTTATGGTGATATATTGAACATTTATTTCGACACATTTATTATTTCTTGATTTATAGTCAAGAACCTAAAATCTTGATGTTTCAAAATTTCGAACATCCGTAAATTACTGGTTTTTCAATAAACTCAGCTTAGATTTGGCAGATACATTTGCTGCGGCAGTATCTTAAAGCAGTTAAAAGGAATTGCTTAGCTTATTATCTGGAACAAAGGCCGCGCATCTTGGCAACAGCCGAGAATACCTTGTTATGCCGGCTTATCTGTAGCCCCACTAACCTTCAGCAATGGAGCGATCAGCCGTGAGCTGTAGCAGATCAAGCAGGGCGTCAAATATGCCCATCTCCCGAAATACGTCCTTCACCGCCGGCCCCGCACTCAGCAGCCGAAACAGGGACTGCAGGCAGAGCACTTTCGACTCCGACGACCTTCAACCAGTCTCCTTCCTTTTTGGCCTGACAGAGAGCAAAGAAATGAGTGAACGGAGAAGTCTTGAGGAGCTGGGCAAAGGCCTGGAGCTCTTTGCGCGGAATGAAGTTCAGGTGAAAGACCACGTACTCCACCAGTTCGAACAGCTTCACCTGTCAGGGCTCACTCAGCTCAGACAGCTCAGATAGAGGATTGGACGGTTTACTTGGACAGCCTTGGGCTTGGAATGTACGGCAAGCAGGAAGTGGGTGAGGGAATGCAGGCTGTGGATGATGAAGAAGTTGGCGGGGTCCGAGGAGAAGATGCTGTTCATCACGTCCAGCACCGTGCTGCTCACGCTTCCGTTCTTGCTCTCAATACCCATCAATCGCTTTCACTTAAAGAACCCCCCATGAAGTAGGAGAGCACCTTGAGGAAGACTTCTTGCAGGACTTGGAAGGCTTGCACGTTCCGTACAGAGCAGCCAGAGCCCAGAGGGCTGGGCAGGCTGAAACCGGGCAGGCCGTGGCCCAGCTCTGAACTGACCTGACCTCGCAGCTCGGAATGGCCTAGGGGTAGGAAAAGATTGTTCAATTTTTGGCAAGTAAGGAGTTAAAGAGAGAAGGGTGAGGTGATGATGGCAGAAGAGGGTGATTGAACCGGCAGTGACAACGCTGCTGAGCATGAGGATGAGGTTGCGGATGGCGTCCAAGGCCGCCGCGTCCTCGCTCTCCTCGTTGGCCAGGATGAACTCCTACCAATCACACCTCTTCATTCCCTACCCCACTTTCATCTAAGTAGAGCAAGCCTGAAGGAAGGCATAGCCCGAGCAGCGTTCCAGATCCTCCAGCAGGACGGCTGTCAGAGGCGCTGAGTCTTTCAGGAGGCAGAAAAGGACCACGATCTGGAATAAGGGCAGCTTGAAATGAGGTGTGAGAGAGGATGAGGGGACCATTTCAGCGCGCTCCCCGATGCTAAGACTGCCGTCACTGGCGCCCAGGCGAAGGTTCTCCACAAACTGACCGATGCTGTTCTTGGCTGGAAGGGAAATTCGTTCAAGAGCCAAGGAGGAATTGAAAGGAGAAGCGAACTGTGCATGTATTTGATGAGGCTGGGCGAGAGGATGCGGGAGGAGATGGCGATCAGAAGTTGGCTGGTGAGCTTGCGCCAGGCCACGTTGTGCGGAGGGCACCTGGTCAAGCAATAGGAGCAGTTGAGGGGTGATGGAAGGAGGGTGAAGAATAGATACCAGGAGGAAGCGCCGTTGAAGAGGAGGCTGAGGTCGTCCTTCTTGGCCAATTCTTCCCCGGCCGATGGCTGACTGCAGAGCTTGCTCAGGATCTGTAGTCCAGAATTGCAGCTGGCTGAGATGCTAGAAGAGCTGAGCCAAAAAGGAGACATTAGAGAACAGGTCCCGTATGAGGTCCCGCTTAGCAGCAGCAGCCACATCGCTAGCCCCCAATGGGGGCAGGTCGAAGAATAGGTAGACGGCTTTTGCTAGTGTGGAGGTCAGGGATGCTTTCACTGCCGCCTCCACCACCTCAAATTAGCTCTCTCTTGGAGGTGGGCGGAGGACTCTGGAGAGAGCTGAACCTCGACAGAGGGTGTCTGGAGCAGGAACTCGAGGGCGGAGAGGAGGAACCAGCCGTTGTGGGAGGGCGGCTCGTCGGGAGACACTGGCGGGGAGGCGGGCGCCAGCTGCTTCGGCTCCACCAGCTCCAGGATCCCCACCGCGGCTGCTTCTGGGGGTGAATGGGTCATTGTGCAAAGGCAAAGGGTCACGTTTCAAAGCTGGTCGAGCCGATTGAAGAAGTGAAACTTGGAAACAAGTGGTCTATAGCGATCCTTTTCAAAATTCGCATAGGTAGCTTCAGAGAAGCCAAGTGGAAACTAATTGAAGGATTGTGGTGCACTCAAGCAATGAGTAGGAGCCAAGCGATTGAGAAAAAGAAAGTTTTGAGGGTGGGGAAGAAAAGACCTGTGCTCTGATTGGCAGCACGGCGACGGATCTCCTGGACAAAGATCCGGCTGAGGTGACCGGTCAGACTGCCCAGCTCTTTCATGCCGCCAGCCAGCTCCTCCGGGCTATACATTTGCATCACCTCAAACCAATGACTCTTCGCATCTTGGATTGGATTGGGAATGAGTTTCAAACGCGGTTGAAGAGCGGCAGGATGCGCGACAGCTTTTTGTCGTACTCCGGTGAGCTGCTGCTGATTTTGCACAGCTCAAAATGAGTCATCCAATTTAAGCAGGCCACAATTTCGCAAAATGATGCATCAAATGCAAACCTCGGCGAAAAGCTTGCGCAGGTGATGCAGGCTGAGCTGCTTCTGAGCCGCCTCCTCCTCCCTCATCTTTCTCTGCCAAAGCCAATGATGCCTTCTATTCCCTGCCAAGGGGTATTGAATGCAACCGAAACCTACTGGGCAGGAAGAAGGATGGCGCCACTAGGCCATGGAGGGGGGGCTGCTTTTAGGATGAGAGAGGGGGCAGGAGGCTAAGAGAAGGGGCAGAGAGGCTGTTAGCGCATGGTCCTGGGAGCCGTGGAAAAGAGGGGGCACTCTGTCTCTCTGCGACTATTCCATGCCCCTCCCGTTCCCCTCGAGACCCGCCCCGCCCCTGCAAGCAACTGATGCTCAGGCAGCCCCATCATCTCAGGTCATGGCTGGTGTGTAGGGGAAGCCCGCTTAGTCATTCGCAAAGGAGCCAGCCAAGAGAAGAGGCACAAGATGTCCGTGTTCGGCAAGATGTTCGGCGGCGGCAAGAAGCAGGCGGCCGCCCCAACGCCCCAAGAAGCCATCCAGAAGCTGCGGGAGACCGAGGAGATGCTGGTGAAGAAGCAGGAGTTCCTGGAGACCAAGGTCTCGCAGGAGGTGGCCACCGCTCGGAAGCACGGCACCAAGAACAAGCGCCTCGCCCTCCACGCCCTGAAGCGGAAGAAGCAGTACGAGAAGCAGCTGGGGCAGATCGACGGCACGCTGTCCACCATCGAGTTCCAGCGGGAGGCACTGGAGAACGCGAGCACGAATGCGGAAGTCCTGTCGGTGATGGGCCAGTCTGCGAAGGCACTGAAGGCGGCGCACAACCACATGGACGTGGACCAAGTGCACGACCTGATGGACGACATCAGCGAGCAGCAGGAGGTCGCCCAGGAGATTGCCGATGCTATTTCGCATCCGGTTGGCTTCGGCAACGATGTGGATGAGGACGATCTGCTGGCCGAGCTTGAGGTATATTTATTTCACTTTTGGTTCTCTTTACCAAGCCTCTATTTATCCAGCCACCTCATCAATGCTTCCAGCAAATTATTGCCTAACTCAAATAGACGTGTCAAAGTAGAGGTGGAGAAAGAATAGACAGTTGATGAGTCATCGAGTTGGTGTTTGGGGTGCCATAGAGTTAATGATTGAAATTTAAAATGCTACCTTGTCCTTTATCAACAGGCCGACGTCAGTCTCTAGTTTGCGTCAATCTCAACAAACTAGGGGCCAGAGGGCTGATGAATCATCGACTTGGTGTCTGTTGGTCCAGAGAAGAAATGGATGAATGAATTGGCAGGAGCTGGAGCAGGAGGAGTTGGACGAGGCACTGCTGAAGGTGCAGCCTACGCCGGCCGCGGACCTGCCCGAGGTGCCCAGCGCGGAGCCCGCCAAGGCCAAGCAGCCCGCCCCCGCCAAGGAGGACGACGACATGGCCGCCCTCAGCGCCTGGGCCGCCTCCTAAGCCATCCGCCTCCTTCCTGTACATCTCTGCTGATACTCTCTCTGCGATTGGGGCTCTGCGTTTGGAGCAGGGGCACCTTTTTCTAGCTTCCAATAAAAACCTGTAAAAGCATCCGTTGGGGGAGTTTTGAGGAATGGCGGATTTGTGGTCCTGTGTTAGTGATTCAGGCGACAACTGCTGTCCATCTAAGCGTCATTTTATTTGCCACCTGACTGATTGCGCGAAGACACTTGTGATTTATGTAGCAAGGCAGTTTGATGGAACAAAACTAATGAGCTAGGAATTCAGGGGACGAGAACAAAAGCAATCAAAACAAAGACCAGCGGCTCTATGAAGTACAAATCGTAGATCTCACTCTCAATCGTTTCCACTTGCTATTCAATATTTGAACGGATTTGCATTCGTCAAATGGCCTTTATGCTGATTGTGCCCACAAAAAAGGGAACAGAAAATATTGAAGTTGAGCATTCCCTAAACCATAAGTGTTTCTGACCTGACTACACTGAGCAAACAATGTTCATGAACTGGGCTAGAGATCTTTGCTTGAAATGTGGTACAACCTTCTGCAATGGCTGTCCTAACCGCGCGTGGCGACAAAAACGTGAGATGAAATTTCATAAAAGTCCAAAAAATATGACTTTTTGTGTGATTGAAAAGTTAGCTATGTTCTTTTACTTTATTCAATCATCGTTAAGAATCAACCTAAAAATATCCGAATAGAAATGATATTGACCATATGATAATTAATGTTAACTAATGTCTTCAAAAAATTGGGAACAATCGTTGTCAAACTGAGACAGTGTTTGCCGATATTTATATATTTCTTGCATCCATTTGCACTCCGAAATCTGAAGGTTTCTTTTAGGATCATTAATTTGAAGATCAGGATCAGGCGCAAAAGGCTCGTTAACACTGCAAATATTCCGCAGAAAACTATAATATAATTTATTATACGATTTGGAAGCATTATAAGTTTTCTCAGAAGCGTTTCAAAACATTTCAATTTGTGCAAACAAAGACAACATGACATACCCATTGGTGTTTTACCTCTATTACAGCAACGCCCTAATACAGCACACTAATAATTTGATTAACACCATCTATTTTCTATGTTATTTTACCTTATATTTTTAGTAGTTTTTTTTGAAGTTTTTACATTGTTCGGTCTGACAAGTGTTAGATAAAACTTCGAAACGTTTAGAATTTATGTGATCATTTCACTTCTGTGCTTAAGCTTTGGAACGAATTATCTTATTATTTCAATTTGTCTTCGCAATCTGCTAATGGCATATTTTTCAATAGCTGTTGTCCATATTTCGTTGTTTCTTCTCTCAATTTCTGCATAATTTTTTTACATTAATGAGTTAATCGAATTTATCGAACGGTCGAATTTAATACGGCATTTTTCAAATTTTGTATTTGAAGGAAATAGAGGAAAACAAAAGCTAAGAACCTTAAAAAACGAAATATTAGTCATATAAGTTTCAGAAATTAGGCTGCGCTTTTAGTGACCCAGTAAATTTCAGTAACACAGACCGACAGACACCAAGAGCTTGTTCAGCTAACTTATGGGATAAGACTTAATACACGCGGTGGGAAACTGCTCCATTTTCCACCTTTCTACTTGCCGCAAAATCAAAGACTTACGGCACTTAAAACGAAAGAACAATGTTAACAACTTTAGCTACATTCTCTTTGTCGATTGGCAGTAGCTATGGACGAGCACGAAAGGAATGTCTTTACAAAGCGTATGGCCAAATATCTTGCACCAAATTTCCATTCCATGCTACCGGCCTATTTTGCTTTTTTAAATACCCAAAGCTATCCTGGCCTAGCTCCAATCTTTAAGGGAAGAATTGTAGGCCGTGTCCAAAGCTCAAACAGTTCACTGTTGACCTACAACTTTTTGTGGACAAATATTTATTGGGGCAGTACCAAGAATTGTCTGGTAAAATTCGTATGAATAAAATTAACTTGTCGCCTCCTTACTGACTTTGTCGCCTCCTTACTGACCCTGGGGCTCCTGGCCTCTTGGTGCGGAGCTGGCCCTGCAGGGTTGCTAGCCTGTGGAACCGTCTGCCGGAGCGGGCTATCCTGGGCACCCCGGCCATCTTTGCCGAAGCTGTGCGGAACCTGTCCTGAGCCCTGGCCCCCCCCCCCCCCCTGAGCCTCTCCACTCTCTCCTAGTTCTTCACGTTCTTATTTCCCAGCATGCATTGTTCGCCTCTGCTGTTTTACCCAACTCTTGTCGTTGGAAGAAAAACAAACAACAAACAACAACAATGACATCAAATTTATGATGGATCTCGTCGCTCAAGCCTATCACAAGCTACAGCCTCATGGTGTTAGTATTGCAAGAACTTTATTTTGGCTTCTATTAATTACGGCCATTTACTTTCAAAGCATATGCCACACAGTTTAGCCAAACGGTATTTAGTTTTTTTCACTATGCTGCATTTCAGTTGACGATCAACATCAAATGGGATGTCAAATTGCTGGACAAATACCCCAAATCCATCAGTGTCTATCATTCCTACCGAGATACTGTCAAAACTCTTACCAAGGAAATTGCACACATGAAGGAGCTTCACGTAAAGCGCTTCAACATGCTCCTCTCTGGGTTGCCCAAGGCTTCATTCATCCTAGCCAGGGCCAATAAGCAGCGGTGGGCTTTCAGCTACAAGCACTTCAAGGGCACCGCCACGGGGGCTGGGCAGTATCCCATATGCCGTGGGCAAATGCACGCAGCAGTGCGTCTGCTTAGAACCCAGCTGCATTCAGGTTGCCTATAGCTAATCCCTGGCTACAGGGAAGAGGACAGTGATGGTATATCTGAGTTGCCCAAGGCTTCATTCACCCTAGCCAGGGCTAATAAGCAGCGGTGGGCTTTCAGCTACAAGCACTTCAAGGGCACCACCATGGGGGCTGGGCAGTATCCCATATGCCGTGGGCAAATGCACGCAGCAGTGCGTCTGCTTGGAACCCAGCTGCATTCAGGTTGCCAACTCAAAATGGTTTATAATTTAAATCAAAATTTATCATGATTTTGTCACACCTTGTCTAGTTCTTTTTGATGATTGACAATTCATAAGCTGCTCATGCCGTAGCAGTTTAGTCTTGTTAGACTATGCTCTGACCAAAGTGTCTGTCAATTAACCACCAGAGAGATTTGACTTTTCTATTAGGAGCAAAAGCCTTATCTATTTTATCAGGATCTGTAGCGAGCTCAATTCAGCATATTTTTCACCAAAAGATGGTGGAGTTACAAAAATGTATGGAGATTCAGAGTCTGTCATAAAACAGGGGGTAAAAATTCATGCTCACCTCCCTTTGTGGGATCCGTGCTCCTATCAAAAAACGCATCGGCAATCAGCGATCGTTGAAAAGACGATTTTTGACGATGTTGATGCCCAATCTATGCATATTAATCATTTAATCTTCACAGTGCCATTGAACCATACTGAAGCCCATTGTTTCTAAGGAATAGTCGTAGTGACAAAGTTTGAAGCACTCAAAAACTTTGGCTCTAAAACAAAGTTTAGATTCGACTTCTATAAATGAGTTTATTTATTTCAAGCTTCTTTCAGTTTCGCATAACTGCCAGGCTCCATGTTGCAGATTTTTCAGCAGCATTTTGCAATTTTTTCCAAGCTTGCTTGGCAAAATATGCGAAAGCTTTCGTTCACCAATCTTTTACATTCGTGACCCCTTTGTCGTTGGCCGATGAATTTTGTCACCACTAGCCACGTCTTGTCGGTCATGAGGCAGGGAGTTTTTGCCATAATATCCGCAGCCAAAAAAGGACTCTTGAGCTGGCTTCTTTGCTTTGTGCAACTTTCGCAAAAAAAATCGGAAAATGAAGGGCAGAAGAGGAAGCAAAGAGCCGGCAGTGTTAATAAAATGTAGAACTAAATTTGTAAATGTACGCATCGTTTTTCAACTTAGTATTTCAACCACATGCTAAAAACGTAATGTACATTTTAAATTTCGATCCTACCTTTTATTAACAATGTTAGCAGTGATATTGCTAAAGAAATGTAGGCAAATGATGGCCAAGTAACGTTTTAGCCCCTGATTCAAGGAAGGTAGGGCCGATTTAGGAAATGTATGCAGTGTTTCTAGACTAATTCGGGTGTGCTTTTTACGAATCTGTAGCGTACATTTTTTATTTCGATCCTACATAATATGTTTCTGCATGGTATGACCACCAGACCGCTCATAGGCCCTTATAAAGGCTTCTACACGCTTTGACTCCCTGATTCAAGGAATGTAGGGCCGATTTAGGAAATGTACGCAGTGTTTCTAGACTAATTCGGGTGTGCTTTTTACGAATCTGTAGCGTACATTTTTTATTTCGATCCTACATAATATGTTTCTGCATGGTATGGCCACCAGACCGCTCATAGGCCCTTATAAAGGCTTCTACACGCTTTGACTCCCTGATTCAAGGAATGTAGGGCCGATTTAGGAAATGTACGCAGTGTTTCTAGACTAATTCGGGTGTGCTTTTTACGAATCTGTAGCGTACATTTTTTATTTCGATCCTACATAATATGTTTCTGCATGGTATGGCCACCAGACCGCTCATAGGCCCTTATAAAGGCTTCTACACGCTTTGACTCCCTGATTCAAGGAATGTAGGGCCGATTTAGGAAATGTACGCAGTGTTTCTAGACTAATTCGGGTGTGCTTTTTACGAATCTGTAGCGTACATTTTTTATTTCGATCCTACATAATATGTTTCTGCATGGTATGGCCACCAGACCGCTCATAGGCCCTTATAAAGGCTTCTACACGCTTTGACTCCCTGATTCAAGGAATGTAGGGCCGATTTAGGAAATGTACGCAGTGTTTCTAGACTAATTCGGGTGTGCTTTTTACGAATCTGTAGCGTACATTTTTTATTTCGATCCTACATAATATGTTTCTGCATGGTATGGCCACCAGACCGCTCATAGGCCCTTATAAAGGCTTCTACACGCTTTGACTCCCTGATTCAAGGAATGTAGGGCCGATTTAGGAAATGTACGCAGTGTTTCTAGACTAATTCGGGTGTGCTTTTTACGAATCTGTAGCGTACATTTTTTATTTCGATCCTACATAATATGTTTCTGCATGGTATGGCCACCAGACCGCTCATAGGCCCTTATAAAGGCTTCTACACGCTTTGACTCCCTGATTCAAGGAATGTAGGGCCGATTTAGGAAATGTACGCAGTGTTTCTAGACTAATTCGGGTGTGCTTTTTACGAATCTGTAGCGTACATTTTTTATTTCGATCCTACATAATATGTTTCTGCATGGTATGGCCACCAGACCGCTCATAGGCCCTTATAAAGGCTTCTACACGCTTTGACTCCCTGATTCAAGGAATGTAGGGCCGATTTAGGAAATGTACGCAGTGTTTCTAGACTAATTCGGGTGTGCTTTTTACGAATCTGTAGCGTACATTTTTTATTTCGATCCTACATAATATGTTTCTGCATGGTATGGCCACCAGACCGCTCATAGGCCCTTATAAAGGCTTCTACACGCTTTGACTCCCTGATTCAAGGAATGTAGGGCCGATTTAGGAAATGTACGCAGTGTTTCTAGACTAATTCGGGTGTGCTTTTTACGAATCTGTAGCGTACATTTTTTATTTCGATCCTACATAATATGTTTCTGCATGGTATGGCCACCAGACCGCTCATAGGCCCTTATAAAGGCTTCTACACGCTTTGACTCCCTGATTCAAGGAATGTAGGGCCGATTTAGGAAATGTACGCAGTGTTTCTAGACTAATTCGGGTGTGCTTTTTACGAATCTGTAGCGTACATTTTTTATTTCGATCCTACATAATATGTTTCTGCATGGTATGGCCACCAGACCGCTCATAGGCCCTTATAAAGGCTTCTACACGCTTTGACTCCCTGATTCAAGGAATGTAGGGCCGATTTAGGAAATGTACGCAGTGTTTCTAGACTAATTCGGGTGTGCTTTTTACGAATCTGTAGCGTACATTTTTTATTTCGATCCTACATAATATGTTTCTGCATGGTATGGCCACCAGACCGCTCATAGGCCCTTATAAAGGCTTCTACACGCTTTGACTCCCTGATTCAAGGAATGTAGGGCCGATTTAGGAAATGTACGCAGTGTTTCTAGACTAATTCGGGTGTGCTTTTTACGAATCTGTAGCGTACATTTTTTATTTCGATCCTACATAATATGTTTCTGCATGGTATGGCCACCAGACCGCTCATAGGCCCTTATAAAGGCTTCTACACGCTTTGACTCCCTGATTCAAGGAATGTAGGGCCGATTTAGGAAATGTACGCAGTGTTTCTAGACTAATTCGGGTGTGCTTTTTACGAATCTGTAGCGTACATTTTTTATTTCGATCCTACATAATATGTTTCTGCATGGTATGGCCACCAGACCGCTCATAGGCCCTTATAAAGGCTTCTACACGCTTTGACTCCCTGATTCAAGGAATGTAGGGCCGATTTAGGAAATGTACGCAGTGTTTCTAGACTAATTCGGGTGTGCTTTTTACGAATCTGTAGCGTACATTTTTTATTTCGATCCTACGTTTCCTGTTTCTGCCTGGTTTGGCCACCAGGCAAGGCTTTTAAAAAGGCTTCTAAAATGCTTTTAAAAGCATCGTAATATAAGGATGTTATGCATTTAGGAGTGGCCGCAGGCAGAAGCATAGCGAGGTAGTTTGTGCGCCAACTTAAATATTTGAATCCTAGTCAGCCATACTGTACAAATGTGTTTCATCGAATATTCTAGTAAAGTAGGCCTTAAAAAGACTTCTACACCTTTTGAGCATATGTTATTGGGCATTACAAGGTACAACAGGGCAGAGCGCGCCAGAGCCCCGCGCCACAGCCTCGGGTGAAGGCCAAGACCAAAGCTGGGCACCAGCATATCAGCAGCATAGTTGCAGCAAAGTGAAAGCAAAGCCAATAACCTGACTAGCTAAAGCGGGAGATAAAGACGATGCAAGAAATTGTCACTGACAGGCATCCCGCGTCACTCAAAGTGACACTGACGATTCTTCCTTGACGTCATTTGGCCTCACTGACGGCCTAAAAAGCACGCCAGAATTAATCTAGAAACACTGCGTACATTTCCTTAATCGGCCCTACATTCCTTGAATCAGGGAGTCAAAGGGTGTAGAAGCCTTTTTCAAGGCCTATGAGCAGTCTGGTGGCCAAACCATGCAGAAACAAGAAATGTAGGATCGAAATAAAAAATGTACGCTACAGATTCGTAAAAAGCACGCCAAAATTAATCTAGAAACACTGCGTACATTTCCTAAATCGGCCCTACATTCCTTGAATCAGGGGGTCAAAGGGCGTAGAAGCCTTTATAAGGGCCTATGAGCGGTCTGGTGGCCAAACCAGGCAGAAACAGGAAATGTAGGATCGAAATAAAAATGTACGCTACAGATTCGTAAAAAGCACACCCAAATTAGTCTAGAAACACTGCGTACATTTCCTAAATCGGCCCTACATTCCTTGAATCAGGGAGTCAAAGAATGTAGAAGCCTTTTTCAAGGCCTATGAGCGGTCTGGTGGCCAAACCATGCAGAAACAAGAAATGTAGGATCGAAATAAAAAATGTATGCTACAGATTCGTAAAAAGCACACCCGAATTAGTCTAGAAACACTGCGTACATTTCCTAAATCGGCCCTACCTTCCTTGAATCCGGGGCTAAAATGTAACTCGACCATCATTTGCCTACATTTCTTTAGCAATATGACTGCTAACATTGTTAATAAAAGGTAGGATCGGAATTTGAAATGTACATTACGTTTTTAGCATGTGGTTGAACTAGTAAGTTGAAAAACGAGGCGTACATTTACAAATTTAGTTCTACATTTTTTAACCATACCCGCAAAGAGCTGCAGTGTGGAAGACCAAATTGTTTCAACGAAGCCAGCCACCCGCAGCCACTGTTGCATGCTTGCGAAAAGCGTTAAATGATGGCCTATGCATTGGGAAGGGGGCCCGAGATGATGGATCGCAAGAACTGACCCATTGCAGCCAGCTGGCCCCACAATGGCCGTCCTTTTGTCAAGACCTGAATCACACACTGGCCCCAACACGGCAGCTATGCCTCACCGGCTGCCTCACCGGCAGGGGGACGAGCTCCGATCACTTTTTCCTTCACTTCGTTCAATGCCTTTCCTGCTGGCATCCGGATCCCATCCCTGGTCTCTAACCCATTTCAGAACACTACCCGTTTATATGCTAGGTTCGCGTCGTTGGCTGCTATGATCCAGAATTCCTCCCGTTATGCGGTTGAAGAGAAGAAGGGAGGAAGGATGGGCGACCGATGTCCACCCTGCGGCTGCTGCCACATCAAGACGGCGACCTGGCTGATAATAATCGTGGAGTTGGTCCTCGTTGCCATCTCTCTCCTATCGGCCATCCTCAGCCTCGGGCAAGAAGGGGGAGAGAAGTCTGAGAAAATCGTCAGCCTCATCTTCGACTCCCTCTACTTCCTCATCACCGCCATCGCCGCCGTGGGCCTGTACAAGGTGTCCTTTTCTCCAACCCAGTGCAAAGAACAGATGCAGAGGTTATGGATCAAGGTAATTCTCCCCCAGGTCCATTCTCCCCTCGACCAATCCCCCCAGCTACCTTGACAAAACACGGAGACTGCAGAACAAGGCAGGACTGCTGCTCATCCATTTGATCTACAATCTGGTGCTGCTAGTCTGGTACATCGTGCGCGTGATCTGGATCTGCGCTATTGGGGCCGCGAGCGCTGAAGCTTTCCCCGTCTTTTGTTTCAGCCTCTATTTCCTTGCCATTGCTGAGTTTCTCTCCAGATCACCAGCAGCGTCATCTTCGTCGCCGCCCTCGTCTACTTCCTCTACGTCGAGTACTCCTGTTACAAGTGGATGAGGGGGGAGGCTATGTAGACAGCCAGCCTGAACCCTGGATTCGAGAAAAATTTGAACCTGAAATGTGATTGAATGAATGCCATTTAAATGGACTAAAATCAAACATTTTACTGTATCTGAAGGACTTCTGCGTTTTACAACTGTCCCTAAGTCATTATATCTGGTAACATCGGCAAGCCAAAAAGAAGTCTCTTTTCTCCCAAAATTTCCATTGCCCCGAGTTCAAAGTCTAAGAAATACATATACAGCCGATTCCACTAATAGTAGATGTTTTTCTTAGACTTTGAACTCGGGGCAATGAAATTTTGGGGGAAAAAGACTTCTTTTTGGCTTGCCGATGGTACCAGATATAGTTTTAGAGGCTAATGATGACACAAAATGATAACACTGGGTTGATAACACACCATTTAACGGATTAGCGGAGTGCGTGGATTGCGGGGGAGGGCAGTAAATAAAAGGTACGTCTGATAAGCTCATTGAACCACTCTTTAATACATGAGAAACCGTCTAAGGCTTCAAGAATGACACTGCTTTTAACAATTCTTGCTTTGCTCCTTGCAAATACAGCTGCCTCACCAAGTAGACATTAATAGTTCTTGAATACCCAAAATGATAGAGGCAGGGTTGAAAGATAAGATGCAGATCCAGTCCCACTGAGCTGCCTCACATGCTACGAGCTCTATGAGGCGGGTGCCAGGGAGGACGGGGTGTACAGCCTACGCCTCTACGACGGTCGTCAGATGCGCTCGCTCAAGGCCCTCTACGACATGACCCGCGGCGGCCTTACAGTCATTCAGCAGTTTGCTGCTCTTTTCTACTCCCATTTCTTACTCTGCTATTTTTCAGTCCCCATTTAATTGTCCCTGTGCAAATCTGTAGTTGTATCGTGTAATCAACGTGTGCGCAAAAACCAGGCATAAACTGTATCAACGGAGGCACAATCTGAAGGCGGCTGAATGGCGGTGTGTCGTTCGCGCAGGACTGGGCGATGTACAAGGAGGGTTTCGGGGAGGTGGGCGTGGAGGGGAGCTTCTGGCTGGGGCTGGACGCCATCCACATCCTCACCAACTACTGCGCTCTCAGCCGAGCCCGCTTCGATCTGCAATCATGCAACGGCGACAGCGCCCACGAAGAATATTCCACCTTCATAGTTCACTTTTTCTTCCACAGCAAGAAGCAAATCTATTGTAAACCAAAAGCACTCATGGCTCGTCAGAAAAGTGTTCTGCTATTTTTGCAGACGCGAGAGTGGCTCCAATGTTTTGACGTCTGGCTGAGAAGAGGATGGTCGGTGAGATATGTAAGATGAGGTCTTTGAGGTGGCAGACGAGGCGTCCAACTATCTACTGCGAGTGGAGGGGGCTAGCGGGACGGCTGGGGATGGCCTGCGTTTGGATGACAACACTCCTAACGGCGTTGCGTTCTCTACCCTGGACCGAGATCATGACAATGCCGGCTACAACTGCTCTCATTCTTTCAGTTCCGGGTTGCCCCTTTGACCTTAAAGGTCAAATGTCAAAAATGACACGCCCTCGGATTTAGATGAATTTTTTTCCTAGTTAGGTCACATCAGTTAGGTCATATCTATTCACTTTGACCCATTTTTTTACGAAAACAATATCCAATTTCCTGTGTTGTAGCATAAGAAGATTCAATAAAAGTTTAATTCTGTTTCTAATCTTTTTTGCTAAACAGTGGGTGGGAACAATCAAAATGTTAAGCCAACAAGGTATTCTTGGCTGTCACCAAGATGCGCGGCCTTTGTTCCGAGTAATATTGTCAGAGCGAATTTTACTAATTGCATATTTATTTACTTGACGATTTTGTCTAAAAACCAGGGAGTCATATTTTTTTTTATTTTGAAATCATCGAAATTCTAAGTTGTGAGGAAAATTTCAAAACTTTTGCAAAACCCTAAGCAAACCTCTCAAACCACCACCTAGGCGGACCTTTATGCAAAATTTCAGCCAATTTCATTGAAACACACCAGGGAGTTATGATTTTTTTATTTTGAAACATCAAAATTCTAAGTTTTGGGGAAAAAAGCCAAAATTTTTGCAGAACCCCATTTAAGCTCTCAAGCCACCACCTAGGCGGACCATCGTGCAAAATTTCAGCCAATTTCATTCAAAAACCAGCGAGTTATGATTTTTTTGTTTTGAAACATCAAAATTCCAAGTTTTGCGAAAAAATCTAAAAATTTCGCAAAACCCTTATAAAGCTCTCAAGCCATCATCTAGGCGGACCTTCATGCAAAATTTCAGCTAATTTCATTGAAAAACCAGTGATTTACAATTTTTTGTATTTTGAAACATCAAAAAGTTGAGTTTTGGGCGAAAATCGAAAAATTACGCCAAGCGCCAAAAATGGTCCCGAGGCACCGCCTAGGCGGACCTTCATGCAAAAAATCAGCCAATTTCGTTGAAAAACCGCGGAGTACGGGGATGCCACACACATATATATATATATATGCGGACAGACGGACACAAAAATGGGGTAACTGCTTAAGCTGGCCTTGGCCGCCCGCCGCTTCGGGCAGGGCGCCAGAGCTCCTCCGGCCTCCGGGCACGGGAGCTACGGCCCCTGCGCTTCGCCTAGCATGCTTCGCATGCTAGGCTACGCTCCGGGGCCTCCGCACCCATGCCCTCCGGCCTCCGGAGCTCTGGCTGCCCTGCCCTCCGCGGCAGGCGGCCGTCGGCCGCGCAAAAATGGACTTTTTTGTGACTGGTTTTCGCATCCCAAAATTGCCCAAAATGGCCTATTTGAACGATTTTTGTAGATCCTACAGTAATGCGGACAATGGCGTATACTAGGAGAAAGGGAGGAATCCCTCCCCGAATATTTTTAGGGAGGAATCCCCTCACTCCAAAATTATCAGGTCAGGGAAAAATAGAAGTTCTTGTGGTCATTTTGGTTTCATTTCGGTCATCTGTGCGTTTTGTGAGAGTCAAACAAAATTTTGGTACAAAATTTTCACCTCGTTTTACCTTATGTTATCCCATAGACAAATCTTTGCCAAAAAATTTCCTCTCAGAATTAGAATTTTTTGGCATGAATGATTCTTTTGGGATCCCCTCACCCCGCTGTAGCATCAGTTTCTCCCAAATTAATCTCAATCCGCTAAAACTGAAACGCCCATTTTCCTTTGTTAAAGCATAGGCAATGTTAAAGCATTTATGTTACGAGCAGAAGAGCTGCTCAAAAAGTAAGAGGGGCTTGGTATGCAATTTTCGGAAGTGGAATGCAAAGGCTCTCAATCCTCTCACAAACTGCCTCTTAGGTCCATGTTCGGTCGGCGGAAGGGATGGGCGGAAGACTGAATGACGATTGAAGGGGCTGGTGGTATAACCAGTGTGGCTATTCTTGGCCCAACGGCGTCTATGAATTCGGCTGCCCAACGATCCTCAACAACTACGCCAGCATGCACTGGTACGGCTGGCCTACGCCCAAGGCCTGTTGCACCGCTCTGGCCGGCATCGCCATCAAACTACGCCCAGCCTAACTCCTCTTCAACTATATTGCTCCCAGTGATCAATGGTGGACAAGAGCTGAAAATGAATTTCAAGCATGGAAACAGGCAAGCACGAATGGCATTTGGCTGTAACCTTGAAGCTGCAAAGTTTGCAACTGCATAGAAACAGAACGTCAAATGTTCAATAGTTTATGTTGTGTTGTTGCACTCAAATAAGCTCAGATGTTGTGCCCGCAAATGAGCAAAATATGCAAAGGACAGGAAAGGTTGAAGTAGGATTTCTTGCTTCTTTCGTCTAAGACCAAGATGAGTTATTCCAACTTTACTTCCAACTATAAGCATTTTAATCATAACTCATCTATATACACCAAAAAACGTTTCATCACTCAAAACATGACCCAAGCTACCACTATTTTTATCCAAGAGTTTATCCAGAATCAGCGATAATCAAAGAGTGCCAAATTTTCACAATTTTATAGCATCGATAATTTTTTTCATTTACTATGAAAAATACGAAGAACACCATTCAACTGGCAGGAAAATTGAGGCAGCTGTGTGGAAGTAAAGGCGATAGCCGCTCGCAGCTTGCCCCTTTGCGGCAAAAAATCAGCCTGCCAACGAAGCGAAGGGCAGTTTCTCACCAGCTCGGCCAGTTCCTCCATCACCAGCTCCCGCCGCGTCTTGCCAGGCTCTTTTTTCACAAAGATCCCATCGGCTTCCAGCAGAAGACTCCGTCCAGCTTTCCAATAAGCCGCCATCATCGCCAACAGATCCGCCAGCCCGCTCCCGGCAATGCTCACCTGCCGCAGCTGTGGAAAGCGCATGAGCAGAGCGCTGGAAAGATCCTCGTCACCGGGCTCCATCCATATCAGACGCTTCAGATGGGGCGGCAGCAGGTGCAGCAGATGGCTGTGCGTATAGAGGAACTGCTCACAGAGCTCCCTGTTTTGAATCCAGGGCATCAGATCCGCCAGACCCAGGCTCAAGTGCTCCAGTTGGCTTCGCATCTTTGCCGGCGGGAGGTGCATGTTTCTCAGCTGCGCTTCTTTCTTTCGGCTGGCGCAGTGGAGGCGAAGGGTCTGAATAGTGGCGAGGTTGAGGTGATGCTGGAGCTGTTGCAGCGCCGGCAGCCAAGCCTCCTCCAAGGGCACTTCGATGTCCAGAGCTTTCATCTGGCTCAGACTGAAGCGATTGAAGCGGCGGGCTGTTTGGCGCAGCAGGCGAAAGATGGGACCTTTACGGGCGCTCGTCTCGTCTTTACTCGTCTGGCTCGTCTTTATCTCCAGCAGCTGGTCGGCCGAGAGCTCAGCGATAGGCTTGCTGAGGTGGCTGAGTTGAAGTATGGGTTCTGGCTGGCCCTGCGGGGCTTGGATGCGGAGGGAATGGACGAGGGCGTGGCGGCGGACAGCGGAGGCGAATGCTTGGCAGCTGAGTTTCAGGCTCGTCCAGTGCCTGATGCCTACGTAGGATACGAGGGCGGCTGCTACCTGGGGTGCTAACAGGGCCTTCAGCAGCCGGTGCTGCTGGTTTTCTTTAGCTGCTATTCTCTGGAAATTATTTTTGCCCTCTTCCTTCTAGAACCATCGTCGTTTTGAATCATTGATTTTGACATTTTTTCGTGAAGAAGGTCAAAAAAAATAAAAGATTTCCAGCTAAAATTGGTTTTGGTTTAGAAAGTAAGAAATAAGAATATTGCTCAGAAGAATAGAAGCAACATACCGCTTTGAATTGCAAATAAGCAACTTTGTATTGCAACCACTCCGAAGGAAGTGGTCGAACAACCATTTGGCGCTTTCGTCCTACTGCTGCATTAGCCGATGAAGACCCCAGTCGTCTGGGTGTACTATATCCAGCTATCGATGGCATGATGGATCTATGAAAATAAGCTTAGCATTGGAGCTCAGGCTGTAGGGAGATTGTATACACTGACTCTTAGATAGAATCTAATCGCGAATCTATCTTTGTTCAATTCTGTTTTTCTCCAAATTTGTAAATAACTGGTAAAGGTTACATAAGAGAGCACCTAACAAAACTGAAAAGGGATTGTCGAAAAATCTTTCTACGTACACAGAGCAATGCTAACGAGACAAAAGCTCTTACTAGTTCTTACTTGATAGTTAAAATATAAAAACAAAATTTGTAGCATAATTTTATGGTTCGTCAGTAATAGTGGCTAAATTGTGGCATGTAGGTTAGTCAAAGCCGTGTATTGAAAAAGTAAAAGTCTTGACGAGTAACCAAGAGACCAGCCGCACTGGCCAGGTTGCTTTGGTCATAGCTGAAAGGGCCAAATAGGATGGCAGTTTCCCAGGGAACTTTTACCGTGCGAGTTTTGCTGGCCCTGTTGGGCATCTCTACCCTGTTCCAGCTACAGCTTTATGGCAACGGCATCCTCTCGGCCCTCCTCCTCCACTTCGAGCGTCCACCTTTCCACAACGTCCAAGAACTTGCAGGTCTGCCGTTCCATTTCTTGCCACCCTCTATCAGTCCGCGTCAGGTATTTGCCTACCTGGAGGGTGATAAACGAATGCATCCCTCAAGATCACTGAGGATACCATTTTCAGGAAAGATGGCGAGCGGCAAAGCGGACTACTTGGTGCTGGATAATGGTCCCTACATCTCCGTCAAGGACAAGCAGGTGGCCCTGGCTCACATCCGGGCAGGTCCGCCTGGTCAGTCTGGCCTCTTCTGCTTTCCTCGCACTCCACCTCAGCTCATAAATCATTGTTGAACCAATCTGTCCCTGAGTACGCCTAAGGTTCAATGTGGTCAGGATATGAGTAAAGATACGATCTAAACACTCCTTTTTCGGCCTGTCAATCTACCCCCTCAAGAATGATATCCCCCATCAAAATTTGTCTAGCATTTACCCAACTACTGGACATGAGCGAGGTACTGGTCGAGGGGAGGGTGGAGGGGATCAACAAGGAATTGGTTCTAGTTCAACTAGTTCAACAAGGAATTGGCATTGCATGCGCAAGACAACTTCCGAGTGAAGCAGATGTAAATTGCAGAGACTATATGATCACAGGTGGCCTGGGCTGGCATACGCCGGGGGCCTTGGTGAAGAGCCAGATTGCCAGGGACTGCCAACTGCGCTCCGTCAGCGACCACAGCTTTCTCTTCATCCGCATGACCTTCGTCGTCGCCAATGAGGAGCTGCAGTTGGCGCGCCGCTTCAAGGACCTCGTCCTCTCCTCCACGCCACTCCTCGCTCACCTTCAGTCTTTAACCATCTCCCTCCTTCTTGTCGGGATGACCAGATGCATGCAACAGGCGGAAGTACAACCATGCTGAGGCTCGCGGTGAAGACTGCCCGGCTGCTGGTGCTGGCAAAGTTCAGTGGTCTTTTTGCCAGCTACGCGGTCATGCTCATCCTCACTGCTCTAGTTTTGCTGCTCGAAATAGCCGCCCGCCGATTGCTCTTCGGTCAAACTATCAAATAGGTTTAGGAAAGTTTTCTGAGAGAACAGCTGTATGTATGAGTAGAACATGTATGAGGCGAGATATCATGTATGTATCATTGTATGAGAGGAGCAAGGATTTGATGAACAATGACTTTTACCATCTTTTTCGTTGCAAATTCTGAATCTTCTGACTTTTTAAAGTGACTCCACCAATCGGGGCAAAAAAATACGCATCAACGAGCTTGCTACAAATCAAAACACAAAGAGAGGTCTGAAATTCAAGAGATATGGCCGAATATAAGCGCAATATTTCAAAAGTAGTTGTTTGGGCTCGATTTTGGAACTGAAAGCATGCTTGTTTTTCTTGAAAACTGATTTAGCCACGTGTTTTGCTTTGTTTTCTTGTTTCATGTACGTTTTAAATTTAGCCCTAATAGGCAGTTAAACTTGGGGACTTATGACGTGAAAAAAAATACTTTCTCTCACAAACTAGTTCTTAGGCCCAGTTCATCGAATAATGCTGAAGCCGCATTCGACGAAGGATGCCTATTCATCGAATGAGCAATGCCATTCAACCAACCGTTTGAGCAATGAGTGTTCCTCTGCTATAAATTAAACCAAACGCTGAGACAGTCAGACTGCTGAAGTACACGGAAAACAATGGGACGTCTGATGCTAGCCGCCATCTTATGCCTGCTAATCTGCTGCTTGCATGCAGCAAACGACGGTATGACTAAGTTTAATTGTGCCGTTATTTGATTTGTTGGAATAATTGATAGTTTTTTGTTGACAGAAAATAATAGGCAGGTTAGGTAGAAACATAAATGTTCATTGTATATTGCATTGTAGTGTGTAAATGCCGATAATGCTCAAATTGATGCTCGTAAGAAGTGGGAGCTGTGGAACGAAGCAAGCGGCAGGCGGGAAGTTGTCGCCGTTTGACTGGCTTACCTGCTCGAATCGCATGCATTGCATCCTGCAAACTGCAAAACTGCGGTTAGCCCTTCTTAGCATAAGTCCTTGCATTTCATTGCAATTTTTAAACATTTCTTTCAATTTGATCGAAAATTATGTTACCCGCAAGCTGATTTGGTTCAAATGTGGTGCAAATTTGTCATTGGAAACATTGAAAGAGTGAAAATTGAATTTACTATCTAGCAACGGGCTCCTGCCGAGGCCAAACGTGTGTGTGCAGTCGCTGCGACAACGGCCACGGAATTCCTGGAAAATGAAAGTACTGTGATCTTTGCAAAGATGATCAACATGAATAAGCCAGTATACTTTTTCCAGAGAACTGAAATACTTCGAGCCATCTCAAATTCACGCTTAACAGTTCACGCAGTTCTTCTAAAAACTGCATGCAATGGAACTTTTTTTCATCTCACTTGATCGCA
Organism: Ptycholaimellus sp. GST1_10; assembly: GCA_030248095.1. Classification (NCBI taxonomy): domain Eukaryota; kingdom Metazoa; phylum Nematoda; class Chromadorea; order Chromadorida; family Chromadoridae; genus Ptycholaimellus; species Ptycholaimellus sp. GST1_10. The sequence continues at coordinate 13,382 of JASANA010012108.1, read as the reverse complement.
CAATTTTTGACAAAACCTGTTTCAATAAAAGTGAGCTAACCTTCTTTGACAGCACATAGAAATTGCCACCTTCAGTCCCTACCCCATTTAGAGCACAGTGTGCCCGGCCCTAATGCATCTGAAATCATGTTCGTTTCTCGAATGTTCTTTCTTGCAGCAGAACTTTAAAAAATTCCCAATTTAGGTGCAATAAAATTTCAATTTTTTTTTATTTTCAAGGTTATGATACTTCACATACCAACTGTCTTATGTGATCTTTTCTCTCCTCTAATCTTTTCACACTTCCTCCAGTCCACTTCTTTATAGCCCAAAAATCAGCCATTGCAGTTCGGAAAGCAAATGCAGCGTCTGGTCCCATTGCTGCTCACAACCTGTTTTGCGTGCAGTTCATCCGGGAGCATACTGCGGGTGCGGGAGCAGGATGAGGCATGGCTGAGCTTAGAGTCGGAGCTCTTCGCTGGCCGAAATCCGCCCTACCGCCTCCTCTTTGCCCAGGAAGGCATCGCTGGCCTCAGCCTCAACGCATCCTCCCTCATCCACAGCGCTCCCCTCCAGCCCCAGCTCAATGTCTCCATCCGTGGCCTTTTCGTTGGACAGACCAGTCTTTTTCTTCTCGACGCCCATGGGAATCACCTAGCAAGGTATCTTCCTTCTGGGGCGAAAACAGCTGGAGTGTCCACGCTTAGACAGCATACAAAGATTGTGATGGCCAGATGGTAAGGAAAGAAGGAAAGATGGCAAGGAAAATGGCAGTTTGAAGGATGCGGATTGACGTGCTGCGTACAGAGACGGGAGCGAAGCTGAGCAGAGCCTTCAGCATCTTTGTCGGCTTTGTCCAGCTCCTCAACACTTTCATCATGGGCCTTCAGCTGGAAATACCCATCCTCAAGGACATCTTCCGCCGCCCATTCAGCCCTGCCATCGGACTCATCTGCCAATTCGGGTTTTCATTCCACTCTTAAAAAACTTCAACAATGTCTGTCCACTCAAATAGACTCATGCCGACGATAGCCTACGGCTGGGGCCAATTGTTGCTGGGATCGGCTGCGCTGCGTTTTGGACTGTTTGCGGTGGGCTGCTCGCCCGGTGGAGGTCTTTCGAACGCTTTCACGCTGCTGTTGGACGGCAATCTGGACCTGTCCATCGCCATGACCTTCATCAGCAACATCGTTTCCCTTGCGATGATGCCCGCCTGGATATACTCCTTGGGCAAAGTTCATCTTCATCAAAATTTGCACAAAATCTTGCAGTTTTCCCTTCACTATCTGCTAGCCGATGCATTGGAAATATGATGTTAGAAACGCAATTAAAAAGTTGTAATCGCTGAAAATGAGTAAAGTCATTTTACTTCACAATTTGCACTTGTCTATTTTATTCAGCCCCAGCAATGCTACCAACAAAGCTAAAATCTTTTCTCAGGGTATCCTGACCGAGGTGGACGGCTCTTCCGTAGCCATCCCCTTCCAGAACCTCACCAGCAGCCTGGCCGTCATCATCCTCCCCGTCTTCGCTGGCCTCGCCTTCAAGGCCTACCGTCCCACCCTCGCCGCCCGCTCCCACTGCCTCGCCAAGGCCTCCAGCCTCGCCCTCGTCCTCATCGCCGTCCCCCTCGGCCTCTACTCCAACGCCTACCTCTTCCAGCTCCTCTCCTGGCGACACCTTCTGGCCGGCCTTGCCCTCCCCTACACCGGCGGCCTGCTCAGTCTGGGCATCAGTGGTGAGCAAATTGGACTGATTGCCATGTAGGATAGGAAATTTCGCGAAGCTAAGGGACAGGGGGCGGGGCGAGAGCAAGCAGCGACGAAGCGCAGGCGGAGGGGCCGCGGAGGCCCCGGAGCCGGAGCGAAGTCGCTGCTTGCTCTCGCCCCGCCCCCTGTCCCTTAGCGCAGCGCATATGGGGGCCAGCGTGGCAATCTATATTTCCCTTTTTCTCCTACATTCAGTTTCCACTTGCTGACCACTGCTTTACGTCGCAGGCCTCCTCCGAAGGCCGTCCACGGATCGGCTGACCATCGCCATCGAGACGATGTTCCAGAACGCGGCCATAGCGATTGTCCTGCTGCAGTTCAGCCTGCCGGAGCCGGAGAGGGATTTGGCGGCGGTGATGCCGCTGTGCGTGTTTCTGCTGACGCCGCTGCCGCTGCTGGTGCTGGCGATGGGGCGGTTGGGGTACAAGTGCCTGAGGCCGGAGGGGGAGGAGCGGAAGTTGGAGAATGTTAGGACGGAGGCGACCATGGTGGGGAATGAGACGGAGGCTGCACTGCTGGAGGGCAAGACTGTGGATTCAATACAGGTTTGCTCTCTTGCTCTCACTGGCCTTTTTGTAATTTAGGATGAAAATCTGTGATAATTCATGAACTTGGGGAACTTGGGCTAATTGCAGGTTGAAGAAAAGTCGTTACCTTAAAACCGGACATCGTAGAGAAAACTGCGTTGTATAGTTCAGCTGCAGAAAAAACATCGCTGACTTTTTCAATGAGCAGCACTTTACTACCAAGGCCCTCTGGTTGACTCTTAGTCGATTATAAGTGAAGAATAATTGTGAACTCAACCGGAAATATGCTTTGCACTTTGTCTATTGCAAAGAAAACATCTGAGAGACGTCATGGAAATTGAGGTCAAGTCAAGGCTATTCAAAGGGCAATGAGAACTTTTAATAGCTACGGACGTGACTGCATATTCTTTTGTGCTCAATGGTTTTCGGATCAAAACGTAAATCTGACTAGAATCTCTTTGTCGCAACCGTAAGTATCGTGTGGATGTAGGGTCATTGTATGATAAGTGTTTACTTTGCGGACTTTTATCTAGAAACGGTTGATGGGGTTGGGAAGGGCACACTTTCTGGGGTCAGACTTCATAGGGCTGGTATTCGCATACCACTTTGCCAAATCCCAGTTCGAGCTTGGAAAGGCCGTAGTTTAGTGTTTGATTCAAGTTTTTGTAGCCTCTGAAGCCTGCGTAGCTGACGCTGGCCTCATTCAGACTGCGTGAATCCCTAGAAAAAGAGCGGTCACGTTATAGTGAAAGCTCTAAAATAAGCAAGTTCTTTAAATGGTGATTGAACCATGGTATTGGCTCAACGTCTTTTCGGCTCCCGTTGGGCAGAACCCATACCCATACCCATTGCCAACAATCGTTTGCAAGCTCATTTATGAACGAACCAAACAAGCTCACGTAAGCGGCCTCGCTTGCCTGCAGTCAGAGTCACAGTGTGGCAGATTCGGACAGAGTCTGACGGCCAATACTCACCTCCATCCTTTCCCGAAGCTCTCGGCCAGTGTCCTGATCAGTTTAGGGTCTTCCAATACTGCCAGTTTACCATAATCATTCTGGCAGGCTTGTTGATAGTCGGTAATGTTGCGGGCGTTCTGTGGCGCATCGCGAATTGCATAGCATGTCCGGTTTTTATTCTCCCCTCGGCAAAATCCAACTCGATTTTGTAGTTGGCATATTTGAAAATCCGCCCAACTCGCTGTTAAGCCGACAAATTTGGACCACTTTTTTTGATTAGAATAAAAGAAACTCAGAACAACGCAACAGTCTCCTACCTTCCTTAGGATAGTTGAAGAGAGAGCTGCTTACCTTGAACTTCAACCCAGCTAGAGTAGAATTGCACAAGAACTGCGAACAGTCCTACTGCGAGCTTCATGACGGGCAAGGCAAAATAGCTAGTGGTTGGAGAATGAATCAGGTGAGTTGGTCAAGTATGGATTTGGGTTCTGTTAAATAAGGCAGAAACGGCTCATCAAAAGCTTATTGGTCTATTTCAGCTAGCTATGGCTTTAGTCTGCCCCGGACTATCCCATAAAAGAACTTGGAAGTTATGTGAAGCGCAAGACCGCTTCTTTGATAATTGGTGCGAAAAGTCATACGCCTGGATGGCAGTTCAAAAACTGTTAATGCTGTCTGCCCGAAATTTTATCGTTTTCAATTTTTATGCTTGAAAATAAAGGCAAGCGCAGTCCCGAGTGCCGTAAACTTTAGAGCTTTCGAAGCCACGAAGGCAAGAATAAAAATATAATAAAATATTAAAGTTTTTGAATTTTTAAAGTCGACAACGAAGTCTAAAGACGATTTATCCCGCCAAGCAGTAGAAGATTGTGCACTGCGGTTAAAAATAAGCATGTGGAATTTGCAAAAGTGTTTTATCATGGACAGACCGAATGATAGTTTTGTAAGCTAAAACTTCAGGCAAAGCAATACATTGCGAGCACTAAGTACAGTGCTTACATTCCACTACAGACTTCCCCCGGAATCGCGCAAACACTGCAAAAAAGACAAGTTGCAACGGTGGCTTTTGTCCAAAACAATGGAGATGGAGAATCCAGTCTTTCAATTCCCCTTCCGCATCCCCTGCGCCAATTACGCAGGCGTTGGCCTCGAAAGATACTACCTGCCCAAACTCTACACCACCATCATCCATGGCCTCAGCTGGGACTGGAAGCTCTGGATCCGCCCTAGAGACCTCCGCCACTCTCCTCCCTCCATTCTGGTCGGTCTACAGCTGAACGCAGCCGTCGGCCACGTCCAGGACTTGGAGGCCCGCCTGATCAAGGTCAGTGTGTCTGATTCAGAAGATTTCCTATGGAATAGAATAAAATCTAAATCGGCCCAATTTTATAAAATCAAAACACCCAGTATTTTAAAAACAAATGCAGAATCAATAAATACGGGGTGTTTTGTTTTTACGAAATTAGGCCGATTTTTATTTCATCCTATTCCATGAGAAACCCTCTGAAGCAGATACACTGGTCAAGGCTGCTCTGCGCTACGAGAAGGAGGCTTGACCAGTGTATCTGCTTCGGAAGATTTCCTATGGAATAGAATAAAATAAAAATCGGCCCAATTTCGTAAAACAAAATATCCTCTATTTTATAATTCTGTATTTTGCGAAAACCCACAATTACGGAATAGGACAAATTCGTCAAGGTGGCCCTGCGCTACGAAGGCGAGGCGGAGTGGCGGCAGCACATTAAAGGGGAGTGGAACAGCTTCGCGAGGGACGGGCAGCTGACCAGGGGCTGGGGTCTGTCTGTCTACGGGCTGGAGCTCAGTCCGAGCAAGGAGCAGACTCTGCTTGGGGTTGTGGACATGGAGGTCAAAACGAAGGAGCTAGAGCCACTCAAGCTGCTGCCGGAAGTCCCCACATTCTCCAAAGAGCCCCAACTCATCCGGCACCTGCTGGACATGGTTTAGCTTTCGTTTGATCAGTGGCAGGCCAGTGTCAGTGGAGTTTGAGATGGCAGAGAAGGAAGAAGGCAGCGTGGAACTGCAGTGCAACAACAACGTCTCCCTCTGGCCTCTCCTTCCGACCCTAGCAGCTATGTCCCCATTTTTCGCCAATCGCAAGCTCGCTTGTCCAAAGGTACCAGCAGCTTTCTCCTTGTCTAGGTGAGCAGAACAGAGCTATCAATGCAGGAGCCGCTGTTTCTGCAGGCATATGACGCCAATGTGGTTCGAATTATCATCAAGGCCATCTACACCACAGAGGTCCCCGAAGAGATGTTGCAGCTGCCCTGGACTCAACTCGTTGCTTATATTTACGCCCTCCCCTTCAACGCTTATGAAACGTGCATTTGAAGATTGGCGCCAGCCATCTGGTACGCATTCTGGAACCGAGGAACGCCGACGATCTACTTCTGGCCTTGCAGAAAGTAGAGAACAATTTTGCTATTTGGACTGTTTTGACGCCGCTGGAACTATTTGATATAAAAAGAAATCTAATACTATACTATCTTTGTTCCCCAATCGATGAGCTTTGAAGTCACTGGTGGGCAAGTTCTGGAGCGAGAGGATGGCTCGGGAGCAGGTTGAGTCCTGGCGCTTCGCCAAGCACCATGGCATGTCCGTCCTAGCCAACCTTGCCTTCACCGCCCTCACCGCATGTCCAGCTGACCTTCTTTGTTAGCCTCCTTCGCAGTGGCTGAATCATGGACAGAGGTTGCTGCAGACCAAGTGGCGGGTGTGCCTCGAGAAGAGCTGCTGGAGGTTTTGTTCGGCGTCAACGCTCGTCTTCGCGTCAATGGGAATGCCTTGCTATGATCCTCGTGTTGCTTTGAGTTCGGTAGTATTGAAGTGTATGGTTTGTTTCACTTTTGCAGTCTCTGATTTGGAAAACCAGTTTTGCTCCAGTTTCCAAACAATTAAAACCTAATGGTAGCATGTAGTATAGGCTATCGCTAATAGGAGCAAGGCCAACAAGACTTTTCAAAGAAGCGGCCGATTTTATTGAATTTGAATTATTTCATTTGAATCAAATTTCAACTAAGAACTTGTTTCAAATTTAGTCGTTATGGTCTAAAACATTGTGGTTTTTGTAAATTTAAACTCCAAATGTTGAAAATTTGATCAACTACTACACTTCAACTAAATGTTACATTATAGTCAATGATATTTAAAAATCAATGGAAAACATTTCATTTCTTAGTTATTTCATTTAACTATTTTTATAACGAGTTACTATTATTATTTATTTTGAAATTGCCGATGTCCTAGCACCACACTTGCAAAGTATAATTGAACGAATTGCAAGAATATTTGCAACATTATTTCAGAACATTTTGCAAATAATAGAAGCTCGATAAGAGGGGCTTGGCGCTTCCGCTCCGCTCGCGCAAGCCCAATATAACCTTAATAATAATAATCGCACGAAAGCAAGTTTCTGCACAGTAGTTGAGATCCCCAAGCAAATTGAGAGCAAAATAGCAATTTGCAATCTTCGAAAAGGCAGAGGCATGCTTCCAGTGCACAAAAACCAGTTTTCGTGCCTCGACCACCTGGTATCGGGCCTCTGTATCAATCTGGCGAAAGTACAGGCATGACGATTTCGCGGTCTGCAAAACATCACCTCATTTTCTATTTTTTCTCTGCTGCTGTGTCGTTGGACATCGTTTCTTACTGCACTCAGGAGACCGACTATTCCAAAGTGGCGTTTTATTCAGTCTATGTCTAATCATCCCATCTCAGCATTTTTCGTCTAGTAAAAATAGTCAGAAACTTTGTTGAAAATGTTTTTTGCTCAATGCGAATGTTGAAAATGAAGTTACAAATGTTTGTTGAAAATGTTTTTTGCTCAAAGCTTAGCTTTACAGGAATGTTTCGATCGCTTCCTGCCCGGTCTTGCCTTCCATCCAGTGTCGCTGGTGGCGGACGGGAAGCTAGCCAGAGCCTGCGCAGTCAGCAGCAACCTCTCAGGTGACCATCGTCCATACTATTTGAAGGAAGTCCCTTTAGAAACTGGGAACGGGATTTGCAGCCTGCTCAGCTCAGTGGGAGGAGAAGGGCTGTTTGGCGGTGAAGGCGGGTCGCCTGTCCAGTCTGCTGGCCAGTGCCTGTCCACTGGAGACTGACGAGGCCACCACTCAATGTCTGGCCAACGCCCTCCAGCACCCGCCCATAGCCGCCTGCACCAAGGTTCCAAAACAAGGCTCAGTGGGAGGAGAAGGGCTGTTTGGCGGTGAAGGCGGGTCGCCTGTCCAGTCTGCTGGCCAGTGCCTGTCCACTGGAGACTGACGAGGCCACCACTCAATGTCTGGCCAACGCCCTCCAGCACCCGCCCATAGCCGCCTGCACCAAGGTTCCAAAACAAGGCTCAGTGGGAGGAGAAGGGCTGTTTGGCGGTGAAGGCGGGTCGCCTGTCCAGTCTGCTGGCCAGTGCCTGTCCACTGGAGACTGACGAGGCCACCACTCAATGTCTGGCCAACGCCCTCCAGCACCCGCCCATAGCCGCCTGCACCAAGGTTCCAAAACAAGGCTCAGTGGGAGGAGAAGGGCTGTTTGGCGGTGAAGGCGGGTCGCCTGTCCAGTCTGCTGGCCAGTGCCTGTCCACTGGAGACTGACGAGGCCACCACTCAATGTCTGGCCAACGCCCTCCAGCACCCGCCCATAGCCGCCTGCACCAAGGTTCCAAAACAAGGCTCAGTGGGAGGAGAAGGGCTGTTTGGCGGTGAAGGCGGGTCGCCTGTCCAGTCTGCTGGCCAGTGCCTGTCCACTGGAGACTGACGAGGCCACCACTCAATGTCTGGCCAACGCCCTCCAGCACCCGCCCATAGCCGCCTGCACCAAGGTTCCAAAACAAGGCTCAGTGGGAGGAGAAGGGCTGTTTGGCGGTGAAGGCGGGTCGCCTGTCCAGTCTGCTGGCCAGTGCCTGTCCACTGGAGACTGACGAGGCCACCACTCAATGTCTGGCCAACGCCCTCCAGCACCCGCCCATAGCCGCCTGCACCAAGGTTCCAAAACAAGGCTCAGTGGGAGGAGAAGGGCTGTTTGGCGGTGAAGGCGGGTCGCCTGTCCAGTCTGCTGGCCAGTGCCTGTCCACTGGAGACTGACGAGGCCACCACTCAATGTCTGGCCAACGCCCTCCAGCACCCGCCCATAGCCGCCTGCACCAAGGTTCCAAAACAAGGCTCAGTGGGAGGAGAAGGGCTGTTTGGCGGTGAAGGCGGGTCGCCTGTCCAGTCTGCTGGCCAGTGCCTGTCCACTGGAGACTGACGAGGCCACCACTCAATGTCTGGCCAACGCCCTCCAGCACCCGCCCATAGCCGCCTGCACCAAGGTTCCAAAACAAGGCTCAGTGGGAGGAGAAGGGCTGTTTGGCGGTGAAGGCGGGTCGCCTGGCCCGTCAGTCTGCTGGCCAGTGCCGGTCCACTGGAGACTGACGAGGCCACCACTCAATGTCTGGCCAACGCCCTCCAGCACCCGCCCATAGCCGCCTGCACCAAGGTTCCAAAACAAGGCTCAGTGGGAGGAGAAGGGCTGTTTGGCGGTGAAGGCGGGTCGCCTGTCCAGTCTGCTGGCCAGTGCCTGTCCACTGGAGACTGACGAGGCCACCACTCAATGTCTGGCCAACGCCCTCCAGCACCCGCCCATAGCCGCCTGCACCAAGGTTCCAAAACAAGGCTCAGTGGGAGGAGAAGGGCTGTTTGGCGGTGAAGGCGGGTCGCCTGTCCAGTCTGCTGGCCAGTGCCTGTCCACTGGAGACTGACGAGGCCACCACTCAATGTCTGGCCAACGCCCTCCAGCACCCGCCCATAGCCGCCTGCACCAAGGTTCCAAAACAAGGCTCAGTGGGAGGAGAAGGGCTGTTTGGCGGTGAAGGCGGGTCGCCTGTCCAGTCTGCTGGCCAGTGCCTGTCCACTGGAGACTGACGAGGCCACCACTCAATGTCTGGCCAACGCCCTCCAGCACCCGCCCATAGCCGCCTGCACCAAGGTTCCAAAACAAGGCTCAGTGGGAGGAGAAGGGCTGTTTGGCGGTGAAGGCGGGTCGCCTGTCCAGTCTGCTGGCCAGTGCCTGTCCACTGGAGACTGACGAGGCCACCACTCAATGTCTGGCCAACGCCCTCCAGCACCCGCCCATAGCCGCCTGCACCAAGGTTCCAAAACAAGGCTCAGTGGGAGGAGAAGGGCTGTTTGGCGGTGAAGGCGGGTCGCCTGTCCAGTCTGCTGGCCAGTGCCTGTCCACTGGAGACTGACGAGGCCACCACTCAATGTCTGGCCAACGCCCTCCAGCACCCGCCCATAGCCGCCTGCACCAAGGTTCCAAAACAAGGCTCAGTGGGAGGAGAAGGGGCTGTTTGGCGGTGAAGGCGGGTCGGCTTTCCAGTCTGCTGGCCAGTGCCTGTCCACTGGAGACTGACGAGGCCACCACTAAATGTCTGGCCAACGCCCTCCAGCACCCGCCCATAGCCGCCTGGACCAAGGTTACAAAACAAGGCTCAGTGGGAGGAGAAGGGCTGTTTGGCGGTGAAGGGGGGGGCGGGTCGCCTGTCCAGTCTGCTGGCCAGTGCCTGTCCACTGGAGACTGACGAGGCCACCACTCAATGTCTGGCCAACGCCCTCCAGCACCCGCCCATAGCCGCCTGCACCAAGGTTCCAAAACAAGGCTCAGTGGGAGGAGAAGGGCTGTTTGGCGGTGAAGGCGGGTCGCCTGTCCAGTCTGCTGGCCAGTGCCTGTCCACTGGAGACTGACGAGGCCACCACTCAATGTCTGGCCAACGCCCTCCAGCACCCGCCCATAGCCGCCTGCACCAAGGTTCCAAAACAAGGCTCAGTGGGAGGAGAAGGGCTGTTTGGCGGTGAAGGCGGGTCGCCTGTCCAGTCTGCTGGCCAGTGCCTGTCCACTGGAGACTGACGAGGCCACCACTCAATGTCTGGCCAACGCCCTCCAGCACCCGCCCATAGCCGCCTGCACCAAGGTTCCAAAACAAGGCTCAGTGGGAGGAGAAGGGCTGTTTGGCGGTGAAGGCGGGTCGCCTGTCCAGTCTGCTGGCCAGTGCCTGTCCACTGGAGACTGACGAGGCCACCACTCAATGTCTGGCCAACGCCCTCCAGCACCCGCCCATAGCCGCCTGCACCAAGGTTCCAAAACAAGGCTCAGTGGGAGGAGAAGGGCTGTTTGGCGGTGAAGGCGGGTCGCCTGTCCAGTCTGCTGGCCAGTGCCTGTCCACTGGAGACTGACGAGGCCGCCACTCAATGTCTGGCCAACGCCCTCCAGCACCCGCCCATAGCCGCCTGCACCAAGGTTCCAAAACAAGGCTCAGTGGGAGGAGAAGGGCTGTTTGGCGGTGAAGGCGGGTCGCCTGTCCAGTCTGCTGGCCAGCGCCTGTCCACTGGAGACCGACGACGCCGCCCCTCAACCTCTGGCCAACTCCCCCCAGCACCCGCCCATAGCCGCCTGCACCAAGGTTCCAAAACAAGGCTCAGTGGGAGGAGAAGGGCTGTTTGGCGGTGAAGGCGGGTCGCCTGTCCAGTCTGCTGGCCAGTGCCTGTCCACTGGAGACTGACGAGGCCACCACTCAATGTCTGGCCAACGCCCTCCAGCACCCGCCCATAGCCGCCTGCACCAAGGTTCCAAAACAAGGCTCAGTGGGAGGAGAAGGGCTGTTTGGCGGTGAAGGCGGGTCGCCTGTCCAGTCTGCTGGCCAGTGCCTGTCCACTGGAGACTGACGAGGCCACCACTCAATGTCTGGCCAACGCCCTCCAGCACCCGCCCATAGCCGCCTGCACCAAGGTTCCAAAACAAGGCTCAGTGGGAGGAGAAGGGCTGTTTGGCGGTGAAGGCGGGTCGCCTGTCCAGTCTGCTGGCCAGTGCCTGTCCACTGGAGACTGACGAGGCCACCACTCAATGTCTGGCCAACGCCCTCCAGCACCCGCCCATAGCCGCCTGCACCAAGGTTCCAAAACAAGGCTCAGTGGGAGGAGAAGGGCTGTTTGGCGGTGAAGGCGGGTCGCCTGTCCAGTCTGCTGGCCAGTGCCTGTCCACTGGAGACTGACGAGGCCACCACTCAATGTCTGGCCAACGCCCTCCAGCACCCGCCCATAGCCGCCTGCACCAAGGTTCCAAAACAAGGCTCAGTGGGAGGAGAAGGGCTGTTTGGCGGTGAAGGCGGGTCGCCTGTCCAGTCTGCTGGCCAGTGCCTGTCCACTGGAGACTGACGAGGCCACCACTCAATGTCTGGCCAACGCCCTCCAGCACCCGCCCATAGCCGCCTGCACCAAGGTTCCAAAACAAGGCTCAGTGGGAGGAGAAGGGCTGTTTGGCGGTGAAGGCGGGTCGCCTGTCCAGTCTGCTGGCCAGTGCCTGTCCACTGGAGACTGACGAGGCCACCACTCAATGTCTGGCCAACGCCCTCCAGCACCCGCCCATAGCCGCCTGCACCAAGGTTCCAAAACAAGGCTCAGTGGGAGGAGAAGGGCTGTTTGGCGGTGAAGGCGGGTCGCCTGTCCAGTCTGCTGGCCAGTGCCTGTCCACTGGAGACTGACGGCGCGGCCTCCCGCGCGGGGTGGTGGAGGAGAGGGTGTTTGGGGGGGGGGGGTCTGTCAGTTGCGGCCAGTGCCTGTCCACTGGAGACTGACGAGGCCACCACTCAATGTCTGGCCAACGCCCTCCAGCACCCGCCCATAGCCGCCTGCACCAAGGTTCCAAAACAAGGCTCAGTGGGAGGAGAAGGGCTGTTTGGCGGTGAAGGCGGGTCGCCTGTCCAGTCTGCTGGCCAGTGCCTGTCCACTGGAGACTGACGAGGCCACCACTCAATGTCTGGCCAACGCCCTCCAGCACCCGCCCATAGCCGCCTGCACCAAGGTTCCAAAACAAGGCTCAGTGGGAGGAGAAGGGCTGTTTGGCGGTGAAGGCGGGTCGCCTGTCCAGTCTGCTGGCCAGTGCCTGTCCACTGGAGACTGACGAGGCCACCACTCAATGTCTGGCCAACGCCCTCCAGCACCCGCCCATAGCCGCCTGCACCAAGGTTCCAAAACAAGGCTCAGTGGGAGGAGAAGGGCTGTTTGGCGGTGAAGGCGGGTCGCCTGTCCAGTCTGCTGGCCAGTGCCTGTCCACTGGAGACTGACGAGGCCACCACTCAATGTCTGGCCAACGCCCTCCAGCACCCGCCCATAGCCGCCTGCACCAAGGTTCCAAAACAAGGCTCAGTGGGAGGAGAAGGGCTGTTTGGCGGTGAAGGCGGGTCGCCTGTCCAGTCTGCTGGCCAGTGCCTGTCCACTGGAGACTGACGAGGCCACCACTCAATGTCTGGCCAACGCCCTCCAGCACCCGCCCATAGCCGCCTGCACCAAGGTTCCAAAACAAGGCTCAGTGGGAGGAGAAGGGCTGTTTGGCGGTGAAGGCGGGTCGCCTGTCCAGTCTGCTGGCCAGTGCCTGTCCACTGGAGACTGACGAGGCCACCACTCAATGTCTGGCCAACGCCCTCCAGCACCCGCCCATAGCCGCCTGCACCAAGGTTCCAAAACAAGGCTCAGTGGGAGGAGAAGGGCTGTTTGGCGGTGAAGGCGGGTCGCCTGTCCAGTCTGCTGGCCAGTGCCTGTCCACTGGAGACTGACGAGGCCACCACTCAATGTCTGGCCAACGCCCTCCAGCACCCGCCCATAGCCGCCTGCACCAAGGTTCCAAAACAAGGCTCAGTGGGAGGAGAAGGGCTGTTTGGCGGTGAAGGCGGGTCGCCTGTCCAGTCTGCTGGCCAGTGCCTGTCCACTGGAGACTGACGAGGCCACCACTCAATGTCTGGCCAACGCCCTCCAGCACCCGCCCATAGCCGCCTGCACCAAGGTTCCAAAACAAGGCTCAGTGGGAGGAGAAGGGCTGTTTGGCGGTGAAGGCGGGTCGCCTGTCCAGTCTGCTGGCCAGTGCCTGTCCACTGGAGACTGACGAGGCCACCACTCAATGTCTGGCCAACGCCCTCCAGCACCCGCCCATAGCCGCCTGCACCAAGGTTCCAAAACAAGGCTCAGTGGGAGGAGAAGGGCTGTTTGGCGGTGAAGGCGGGTCGCCTGTCCAGTCTGCTGGCCAGTGCCTGTCCACTGGAGACTGACGAGGCCACCACTCAATGTCTGGCCAACGCCCTCCAGCACCCGCCCATAGCCGCCTGCACC
>JASANA010012106.1:0-14433 GCA_030248095.1 Ptycholaimellus sp. GST1_10 | reverse complement strand
AATCCATCCAATCAGGAAAAAGCCCACCAACTGGACCTACCACGAGCTGTCTCGTACCCGACAAACCAGTCCACAACTGAAGTACAACAGTGCTCCTGATATCAGCCAGGATATGGCAGGTAAGCAAATTTTCCAATTGCACGAATTTAATAAATCGAACCAAATCAAATAAATCAAATTTTAAATCATTATGCTTTCAAAATGTCAGAATGAGTTGAGCCCAGGCGGGCAAAAATTAAAAAGAAAAATTGACAAAATTGAGAGAATTAGAAAAGCTAAAAAAATACGATAGGTCCATTAGAATAAAATCACATAAATTGCAAATTATGAAAAAATACAGCAAAGCCACTGAGGCCAGAAATTAGCAATTGCGATAGACAATAAAATTAAAATTTTTTTTAAGCCAAAATGCAAGAAAAACACATCATAAGTGAGCAACTTTAGAGCACAATTAAAAAATCGGGCAGATGCTCATTTCTCAAATTACAATATCTCAAAATACAAACAAAACTTAACGCCAAAACTTGCGCTGTAGAAAGAGGGGGAAAAAGAGGAAGGAGGAGTAGTAGGCTGCCTAGTAACCGTAGCCGTTGGAGAGGCAAATGTTACGGGTGTCAAACCAGCTGCATGGCTGGGCACTGGCATTGCGAAAGTGTGGTACCGTATCCCCTGTCTTCAACCCGCCATCTCATTGTTATCAACCCACGACTGGCCTCGATTGAGCAAATAAAAAGATTGCTTGGCAGCTGATTTGTTTCGGCAAACATCAACTTTCTTGGCAGCTATCCTGCTCTGTCGCAGATAGTGAAAAGCAAACCCCACCCTTCTTGGCAGTTGGCTTGCTTTTGCAACCAGCGGTTTCCTTGGCAGCTGCATGGCTTCAGTCATCACCGTTTTTCTTCACAATTCAAGATTTCGCTGGCTGTTTTGGCTTCACAGCTAAGGCAACTTAGTCTGTTTCATGGCTTCGTCAGGATGTAAAAGAAGAAGAAATGGAGGGTCATGCCGATGTTTGCTGACAGCCTAGTGCGCTCCTAACTCCATTATCAGCCTGATCAACCAATGATTTGCCTACCGACGCTTGTCAGCTTCATTTTTACCTACTCTTCCACCTGACCTGCAATCACTAGAGCTCTGCAGGGCTCTCCCGGCGCACTAATGTCATTGACGGCTAGCGCCTAGGCTTGTTGGAATGGCGGGAGCAGAGTGCTCTGGCCACTGTGCTGGAATGGCCACTTGGCTATGGCCGCTCCTGTGCATACATTTCAGGCATACATTAAATTTCAATGCACAACTGTACCAAACTTGTTTATTCATTTTTGATTACCTTTCACCCATTCCCTGAATCATTTGGGAAAAGGATATGGCTATAGATTTAGTGATCTGGTCTAAAGGCTAAGTTAAACTGGCATAACACAAAGACGCGGTTAGGGTCTAAAAAGATTGCCTCTGACCTTGGACTTCTGACCTCCCTTTCCTGCATAGCCTCTACGTTGGCAAGCGCCGACCGTTGATTCTTCAGCCAGTCAGGAATGTTGCCTCTTCACTTCCGTCATATGCATCCACCTAGCAGAAACATGAGCAATATGCACAAACCGTGCAGTGGGTGGGAAATGCGCAGTTGAAATTGCAAGCGCATGTAGAAGGCGTGGCATTCTTTGGGTAGTAGGTACTTCATCAACCTATCCATTACTACACTGATTTCCGAGCCACATTTACCATATTTCAAAGAAACTGGTGACAAGCAGACAACCAAAAAGAGAAGGTAGCGCTGGTAGAGATGCATTGTTAGGGCAACGTAAGGAAAAAATATGGCAAGGCAGAAAAGTCATGCATTCCATCTCTGTGACCTTGGGTGACATAAAGGGAGCATCTGAACATCTGCAGGTGTTGAGCCAAAAATGCCCATGTCTGCAGCCAGAATATGCTTGTTGAATGTGCACATGAAAATATAATCTGTTTGGTGTTTCGGTTTTGTGTCATTTTGTTTCCCGAAAAAACAAATGTAGTCTTGAAACCAAAAAGTGAAACCAAAAAATATTATCGGTTTAGGTATCGTTTTGTAGTGTTTTTGTGCGGCGCGCATGGAAAAAGACAATGATCTGCGTGCCAAAAACAAAATGCAACTGTCCATGCAGCAGATTCCACTAGTATAAAATGTATTTGATTTACTTTTTACTCGAGTCAATTGCTAATTTTGGGAGAAAAGAGACCCACATTTGGTACCAGATATATTTAGAATCGGGGTTATATGACTAGTGAATCAATAAACCAACGTCTTTTGTGCAATTCTCAGCCGTTCAGCTGCTAATGCTTATTAATGATATTGACAAATGTGAAAGTTTGTTGCTCAAGAAGGTAAGTCTGTGCTTTCTCAACCATTTTCAAAAGTAATCACAGATTTAGAATCAGTATATATGACTTGTGAATCAAAAATTCTCGGCTGTGCAATCCCCAGCTGTTCAGCTGCTACTGCTTATTGATGGTATTACCACGCATGAAATTTTAAATTTTTAATCGTAAAATTTTCTGACCCTGGCAAAACACCCGACCAAGTGCTAAATACCAAAATGGCCGCAAGGAATTCTAATATTATGTGGTTACCATTACGGCCTGCGGCTATTGAAATGTTTTGATGAATCAGTTGGTTTGTACCCAATTTTGGAAAAAAACGCAATCGGAATTTTGAAACGTAAGATAAAAAAATTTTCTCACAGCAAAACACGGTTCAATTGATATATAATAGTCTAGGGTTGGTCAAAAAATGTTGGTTAAAATATGCGACAAATTGATTTTAAGGACATCCAGATGTCAAAGAAGTAGTTGTTACAAAAATATCCATTTGTCAACAACTAAACCATGATTGGGGCCAGGGTTGAGATCACAAATAAATGGACCAAAATCATGGCCTAATCACGATTCCCAACTCGAACATTCGATTTTTGGGAAATGGAATACCCCTTCTTACTCCTCTCACAAACTACCTCTTAAACTGTTCTGGGACTAGCTCAGTCCTTTCAGATCTTCCTAAATTATCATTACCTGCCAGGAAAAACTAAGTTTGTCAAGATTCATTGAAAATTTTGCTGTGGTCAGCATTTCCAGACGTATAAATATAAATATATATCTATGCTTATATACCTGAGGACACAAATTTAGTAACCTCTATAGACCGCTGAGCGACCCTTCGGGCCACTTCGTGGTCAAAACTATCTCTTCTATACCTTTCTTCCTATCTAAGCCTTAGCATAAACTATGGTTGTCTTGTTTTGTTTACCCAGTATTCACGTATTGCTGGAATGTTTACGGTATTGCTGGAATATTTAGTGCTTGTGTGTTTAAGCATAATTCGTGAAAATGTTAGTTAGCAAATAGAAAGAATAGCATTCTTAAGAACAAGTATATGGCGCAAAGCGCAATAGGTGACCGCAGAGCATCTTAACATGTAGCAAAATCCTAAAATTAAGCAAAAGGAAAAATCTGTGGTTTCTCAACCAAATTCAAAAGTAAACATATTTAGAATCAGCAGTTATGAATTGTGAACAAAAAAACTCAAGTCTTGTGGGCAATTTTCAGCCATTTAACATGACAATTCTTGATTCAAAAGGAAAAGTTTGTGGTTTCTCAACCAAATTCAAAAGTAAGCACAGATTTAGAACCAGCATACATGAATTGTGAAAAAAAAACTCAAGTCTTAGCAATTCTCAGCCGTTGCATGCTACAGAGGAAATTGGTAATTTTCGGGAAAAACTTTTTCCTACTCAGGAAAGTAATGTTTCTAATGGTCCGGCACCAGCTCCACCCCCCAGGATCCAAGCAGCACATTATAGTTTTCAGGAAAAAAAATATGTCCAGATCCGTTGAGAATTCGCCCGTGCCCAGCACTTGCAGATATACATATATATATATATATATATATATATATATGAGGACAAAAGTTGAGTAACCTCTATAGACCGCGGAGCGGCCCTTCGGGCCGCTCCGTGGTCAAAAATTAACAAAATGTGTTCGTTTCAAAATACATGCATTTATGTGCTGTGGACTGTTCTGAGAAGGGTCTGCATTTCCAGGACAGCCCACGTTATCATGGATGTTGCGGTGTAGTTTGCGTCAGGGTATTTCTGATCATTAGTCCATCAGTGAGAAGTAAGGGTAAGGGTATGTAATGGTACCTGATCTGGGAGTAAACGTAATTATTTATATAACCATTTTTAACATTAAACATGTAGAATGACACAAAACGCAATAGGTGACCATGGACTTAGCGACTGAATGGAATAATTAATTGGAATCAAAATATCGTCATCAACACGAGCGAGTTGGAGGCTGCAGTGATCTGCAGTATTGACTATGAACAGTCGGCTGATAAACCAATTTGTTCTAGCCCCTTTTTTTGTTTTTGGCATTTTGTTAATTTTTTCCGATTGTGATTTTGATGATTGTGATCGTTCCGATTTTGTTTGTTCCGATCCCCGTTTTTAATTGAGCTCATTATTTCAAAATGGACCGGATGAGAAGCTCGTTTCTGTACAGTCATTGTCTAAGGCCATTAGTGATGCATTTTAGTTTTGCAACTTATATAGGCATTGTTCAGCTAATTGTATTCTTGTAATTTATATTTTGGTTAATCATATGTCGTTTAGTTTTTTCTAGTTATTTGAAAAGTCTATCTTTTAAAAAAGTTTATGGCAAGGCTTGAATTGTTTAAATTGTGTTCAACTTGGTTCTGTTATAAAGTTTAATTAATTTATGCCTTTAGAGGCAGTTTGTGAGAGGATTGAGAGATCTTGTAAGAGGGTTATTCCATTTACCGAAAATCGAAGGTTCGAGTTGGAAATCTTGATTAGGCCATGGTTTTGGTTCATTTAGATGTGATCTCAGCCCAGCAAACCCTGCCCCAAAATTTGCTTTTATCGCTGAGAAATGGCCATTTTTCTAACACCTACTTTTTGACCTCTATATAGTCTAAAAATCGATTTTTGGTCAATTTGAACCAACATTGTTTGACCAACCCCATACTATTATATATCAATCGAACAGCGAAACTACAACAAATGTCATGATGACAATGATTTGTTCCAAAAGTTTTGGCACTAAACAACAAATTTCGAAAAATCATGAAAAAGACCTAGCCTATCTTTTTATTCACATTCTTGCCGTCATTTGTGGATATAAAACTTTGCAAATTGTTAGACCCGAAAACATTTTTGATTGAAAATGTGCACTTCAATTTTAGCCCTATAACATAGGCAAAAAATGGCCGAAAAAATTATGTTCCAGAATTTCAATTTCTCAAAAGATGCATCAATTGAAGTGCAAGTTTTCCTATTCTTCAAAACTCTGCATGGGAGATGTAGGAGAATTGGGTACTCAAATATTTTATCGCCCCATTTTTATCATAAGGGATTAACGATATGTTAATTTTCTACTGCATACTAAAAAGACCAACCAAAACAATTTCTTTATCTCAGAACATCTAATTTTATGAAACAGCCCTCGCATTATCAAATATAAGAAACTCTATGGACATCCTCTCAAAATAAATTACTGTTCTGAGATAATGGAATAACTTTGGATGCTTATATTGTGTAACACATTAATAAAAATTAACATATTGATGAATTCTTCGATGAATGAACATTTCCGATGTTGTGCTCAGTTTTGCAAAGGTGTCAACAAAATTTTTGCGCGGCCGACGGCCGCCTGCCGCGGAGGGCAGGGCAGCCAGAGCTCCGGAGGCCGGAGGGCATGGGTGCGGAGGCCCCGGAGCGTAGCCTAGAGCTAGGCGAAGCGTAGGGGCTGTAGCACCCATGCCCGGAGGCCGGAGGAGCTCTGGCACCCTGCCCGAAGCGGCGGGCGGCCAAGGCCAGCTTAAGCAGTTACCCCATTTTTGTGTCCGTCTGTCCGCATATATATATATATATCAATCATTCAATTGAATCACAAGAGTATGGACGGCAGTTTTGTTTCTATTCATAGAACGCATGAACGCATGCAAAATGCATAATGAATGATAATGTTTTCTGTATGATGTGTATTAAATGAACACATGGGTGCGCATTCTTGAGGGGGATATGAGGGAATATATCAGGACCGGTAGAGCGTTTAGTCCCAGTAAGGCCTTGTGGATATTGTAATACTTCAGGCTGAGGTGGTCAAGGTGTGCATAGAGCTAGATGCATGAGGCGCTTCTGAGTAGGGAGGGAAATGCGCAGGAGAGAACCCTATTGTCTCTGCCAAAAGCTGCCGCTCCAAGAAGCTCTGATTTCTCTTGGTCAGTAGATGCAAAGGCTGTGCTAGATGACAGAGATGAGAAGGAGCTGGGGGCGGACGGGGGCAATCTAATGGGGATCACACAGCTTTTCCTCCCTGTGCACTTGGAAATGCGCTTGTAGAAGTGTGGGCCTGAGGAGAGAGTTCCAGTGGGCTGGCCTGGTGACTCAGTAGCCGCTCATCTTCTCACCCATGATCTCTGCGCACAGCTTTCCTAATGGCTACACAGATGCGGCGGTATTGTCTTTGTGAGTGTGCATAGCGCTTCCGGCTGGAAAAAAGGGGCCAACGCTGATGCAGGAGAGTGAGTGAGGGATAGAGGGCCATTAGTGCGCCTTGCCTGCTGGTGGGGAGGGGATAGTGCAAACGACTAAAATGCTACAGCATGAGCTGCTTATGAAGTGTCAATCATCAAAAAGAACTAACCAAGGTGTGACAAAATCATGATATATTTCAATTTAATTTATAAACCATTTTGAGTCAAAATTTTAACAGGTTCATCTACGAAATCCACTGAGCATTCATAAGCAGGCGGCAATTTATGGCAGGAAACTTGTCAGTTCAATTATTCTAGTTTTTATTTTCTTTATTTTTTGATTAAATAATGTTATTTGTGAACTTTACTAAATCAGAAAAAGCCTCTTACAGAAAAATAAATGTAAAATTTGAAAAGTGATTTGAAAATAAAAAAATTGATCATATTGCAAATGCCAGCAAAAGTTAAATTTACTTTAGCTAATTTCAATTTAACTTTAATTTTGTTTGTATTATTTTGTTACACCTCATTTAGTAATTTTATATTATCATTATGACCAAAAATTCAGAAAACAATTTTTCGATGTAACAATTTTTTTCACTTGTTGTATTTTCTATAATTCACGAATTTTTGTCCTTTTTGTGCCAAAATTGCTGCCTGCTTATGAATGCTCAGGCGGATTTTGTAGATGAACCTGTTAAAATTTTGACTCAAATTGGTTTATAATTTGAATCGAAATTTATCACGATTTTGACACACCTTGTCTAGTTCTTTTTGATGATTGACAATTCATAAGCAGCTCATGCATTTTAGTCTTGTCTAGGTCTTGGCCATGTAGAAGACATATTTACTTGCCACATGAACAAGGCTTCAAACAGTCATTGGGAAAAATCCATCGCTTGTTGTTGTTGTTTGGTAGGTAATTTCATGTAGGTAATTCAGGTAGGTTTCAAAATTTCATGATTTCACGATCATAGGAAACCATGCAAAAACTCGATCACCCATTCATAACTAGGGCGCTGTCGCGCCCTAGGATAGGCCTCATGCAGAGTCTGCTCTAGGAGGTGGCAGAAGTCGGTTGGGCTGTTGGATATGTTGGCAAGGTAGGGCCAGTGCGCTGCTTACAAAGCTTTTCCATTGTACTTTGGATGTATGGTCGCTTATTGCTTCCATTTTAAATTCCTCCATGTCGCTTTATTGCTCAGTGTCTCCTGGTTAAATGTAGTTTCTCAATAAATTATGCTTGACGGTGGCCTTGTCCTACGTACAGGTTTTTTTAAATGTTAATCTTTTCTTGTTTGTTAAGATTTAGTTACTGAAAGGAACAAGGAAGTAAATTTTTTAGATAGTGAAAATTTCTGCTTAGCTCTAATTTGTGAACAAATTAGTGTAGACTTTGGATAAAGTAGGTGACATCAATTGGTATGTCCTTATTTGATAGTTTATTTGATATAAGTCAACAAAAACAGCCTTGCTGCAATATGTACATTTGTTAAATTTCGATCCACAGTTGTTGTTATTTCTTCAATTAGTTTGTATAGATCCCTTCTGCATTTTGGGCATATGTTAAACTAAGATCCGTAATTTTGGCAATTTCTTTAATTATTTCATATGGACCCCTTCTGCAATTTGGTAAGGTGTTCAGTTTGGGTCTGCAAGTCAGTTTTAGAATATTAACTTAACTGTACAGCTCTTTTTAAATGTTAATCTTTTCTTGTGTGTTAAGATTTTAGTAATGTGAGGATCATCTAGAATTTGAAGATTTGCTATAATGTTAAGAGTTTCTTTAATTATGATGATGCTATTTGAGTTGAAAATTCGGTGTTTTAAAAGAGCTAAATCATCAGCAAGAAATATAGCTGGAAGTATTTAAAAAATACCGAGCAATTCGTTTTAGAAACTGAAAGGCCCTCCAAGTGGATTTTTTCAAAAAAAATGAAGAAACAAAGAAGTAGATTTATTTTTCAAAAAAATGAAGAAACAATGAAATAGAAGCAGTTCTTATTATCCTTCCTCAACATACGCATCTTCTTTTTTTGATCTTGACAAGCAAACCAGTTTGATGACTTATTTTAATTTGTTGTAAATACAGTGTATATAATCTTTTAATAAACGATTGCAAATTAAAGTAACTGGTGCAAAAACACCCAACAGAATGCATTCAAAGATCACCAAGGAGGTAACCAAGGACCCGAGTTTGACACTGCAAAAATAATACACAGCTGTAACCAACAACAAGAACGCAAGGCAGCGGAGGCATTATGCATCAATATCAATGAAACACAAGTGATTGTAGGTTTAAACAACATACAAAGGCAGCATGACATACCCATTAGTGTTCTACCTCATTTACAACAGGGCCCTAATACAGCACATTAATAATTTGATTAACACCACCTATTTTTACTATTTTCTCTGCTAATTTACATTATATTATCTGTAATAGTTTTAAATTGTTCGCTCTGACAAATGTTAGAAATCTTTTTTTACTGATGAAGAAGATAAAACTTTGAAACGTTTAGAATTTTCGTGACCATTTCACTACTGTACTTAATTAAGCTCTGGAAAGAAAGTAACAGATTGCAAATTAATATTTAGTTTTCGTATAATTCTTACCCTTTTTATTTCGTAGCTCAATGTTTTTGCTCAAAACTATAATTATTTTGGAACAAACGTTTAAACTCAGTTTATAGAATAATATTGTAGAGCTTGAAAACTGTCCCATTGCTGGATGCATTGAGTGGGTCATGGCACTCTGCAGATATCCCATAAAGGTGTATCGCGACATTGATTTAGGTTTTTGGAGCTAGTCTTGGCTCCTCGATGAAGGGTCGGCTGATGGCAGGGAGGTCATTGAAGGTTCGTGGGAGATGCTGAAAGAAAGGATGCTCCTTATTTGTGTTATCCGTTCATTCAACAGGAATCAAAGAGCAGTCCTAGGTATGCACTGGCATGGGTTTGGCGAGTAAAGGCATAGTGGGATGTGTGAGGGTTTGTCAGAAAGGGTTAAGCTCTGTTGATGGTCTTTGCCTTCTCTTTTCAGTGTCCAGCATTTGTGGGCAAGCTGGGCAGAGACATTACATGGTTGTTTAGCAGAGACTGTGAAGGGTTTTGGCAATGCAGACGGCGTCTGAATTAATCACGATTTAAAACATATTTGCCAGAACCATACGACAATCAGTGCACATTAAAACATCAGACAGGTCAACAATTGCCTCAGACAGTTTAATTAAATAGCAAAAATTTAATGCAAATGATACAATATGCTAAGTTTAATTTACGTAAATAAGATACCAGAATCTACATTTGGCAGATATTATGATTGGAAATGATAGAGTTGAATCAACTGTGTAATGTTTGTTACTTTAAGAACAAATCTGTAACTGTTGAAAATAGTTGGCCAAAATAGTTGGCTTAGACCTATGCTTTGCCTAGAATGCTTTGCATGCTAGGCTACGTTCATGGGTCTCACCCATGTATTTCGGCCCCTGGGCTTGTGACTACCCTGCGTTTCATGGCAGGTGGCCTTTAACCGCGCAAAGATAGGTACACAAGTAAATAAACACATTTGTGTGATTGCACCATAATTTAACTTCTTTAAATAATCACACAGAACTAACAATGAATTCTTTGTAATTGAAGGGTCAGAAGACAATTAATTCTTAACATGATTGTTGTCTTGCTATTATCTTTCGGCCTAGCCCAAGTTGTATTAACATTCACTTTTTGCTGCAAAAAGAAAAATGTGTCAAAATTCACAACAAAGAAAATGACAAGACAATTATAAATTTACCTATGCAAAAATCAATAATTGATGACATACAAAGAAAAAGGGCCAGTGACTAGTTGCATTTTACTGAGTCATGTGATGTAACGCTAGGTGATTTTAGTAAAAAAGCATTCAGACAAAACAGTCTTTACAGAACTAAAAAGCAGGCAGGCAGCGCAATTGAACACTATATCAGTAAAAAAACAATAATTCAAAACTTCAATTTCATGGAAACAAGGTGTCTTTTAATCACAGGTTCCATGTGCCTCATTCGGAAAAGGATTTAGCAAAAGATATTTGTGTTCTTAAGGAGGGAAAACGGACAGAAAGTGCATTATTTCAGAAAGATGAAGAAGATCAAGAAGAGAATTCTGACTTACGCCAAAAAAGATGCAAACTAAGATTGATACATTTTAGCTTTAGATCAACTAAAGACAGTGGCTCTTCATCATTGAAAACCATGTAATACCTATTTATTTATATCCTTGGCATTTGTTTGACATAAATTTATTGTTTGTCTTTAAAATGTTTTAATTTGATTTGTACCAGCAATTGATTTTATTGTCGAGTAATTTTTCTAAAATGTGCAATATATAAATTTTTGACCGCGGAGCGGCCCGAAGGGCCGCTCCGCAGTCTATAGAGATTACTAAACTTTTGTCCTCATATATATATATATATATATATATATATATATATATATATATATATATATATATATATATATATATATAAAAAATATATATATATATATATATATATAAAATATATATATATATATAATATATATATATATATATATATATATATATATATATATATATATATATATGTATGTATATATACATATATATATATATATATAAATATATATATATATATATATTTATATATATATATATATATATATATGTACGTATATATACTGAGGAACTAAGAAAAACTGAGAAAAAATTGAGGAACTGAGCAAAAAATTTGAAAAAATTTTAGGAAAATTTTTGAAAATTTGAGAAAATTAGTGCTGAGACAGCAAAAAACGGCAGTATTTTTCTGAAATATAGAAAATAAGTGGAAAGGGAAATGGAAAGTAATAAGTGGAAAGTAAATTCACTTCACTTCCACTTCAACCTCAGGGGGTCCAAAAACATATTACTTCACTTCCGCTTCCACCTTGAGGGTTCCAAAAGAGTTTTTTTCCAATTTTTTCTACTTTCCACTTTTTTTCCACTTTTTACCTAACACCACTGGCCTTGGCACCTTGGCCCTCGGCGCCTTAGCCGTCTGCGCCTACCAGGCATCCGTTGGGTGCGCCGGCCGCTGTGGCGTTGCCCACGTTGGTCACCGGCGCCTTGGGTTTGTAGACGGCCTTGAGCACTTCCAAGGCCTTCAGGGCTCCATCCACCTACACCACCTTTCTCACTCCCTCCACTCCCGCCACTGACATTTTCTCTTGCCTCTCTTTCTGTTCTCACTTCTTTTTAGATCTATGATATGCACAACTTAACTTTATTTTTAAATATTCCAGTGGAGACATTACTGAGACAGAAGTCAAACCTGATGAGAAAACAAACTGAAAATGTTTTCTGATTGGCATCATACAAGCATAAGAAAACTGAGCAAGGATTATTTTTCGCGGAAATAAATTGGGACAGTGCGAGCGAAGCGGAAGCACGGTCCCCTCTTAGCAACCAACACACTCTATTACGGCTTTTGAAAATATGATTGCCTGCCAAATATTCCATGGGCCATTCCATTGCCTGACGCAGCAAACACAGAGCTTTAATCAAAAAAAAAGTTTGCTGAATTTGGTTAAGAATTGAACTAGTGCCCAAAAAAGTTTTTCAAAAGTGTCCGTCTGTGATCCCTCCGTCCGTCTGTCCGTCCATCCGTCCGTCTGTCCGTTCTTTTTGGCAGGGGTATAGCGCCATGTTTGGGGCTCTGTTCTGGGTGTAGACATAGTATATCGAGGTCGCAGAGTGCCATGTGGGGGTCAGAATTTTGATTTTTGGCCTCCTTTATGCCGAAATCGAGACTGCAAAGTTGATTAAACGTAAGGGCCCTTACAAAAAAAATCGAAAATCTTAAATAACGTTTGCTAGGATGCTCGGAGGGCAAAATCAAGCACAGATTTGGAATCCTTGCAAAAAACTACACAAAACTGGTCTATAAAACATTGAAATTTTGAAAAAAAAATTTGCACTGCCAGCCACCCCACAGCCACCCTTACCCCACCAGTCACTCAAAAGGGGAAGTCCATGGTTTTTCAACCAATTTCAAATGTAAGCACATATTTGGAATCGTCATATATGACTTGTGAACAAAAAAACTCAAGTCTCCTTGCCAATTCTCAAAATTGGGACAGTGCGAGCGAAGCGGAAGCACGGTCCCCTCTTAGCAACCAACACACTCTATTACGGCTTTTGAAAATATGATTGCCTGCCAAATATTCCATGGGCAAGTTACAGAGCTGCAAGTAGGCTCAATGGACGCAGCAAACACAGAGCTTTAATCAAAAAAAAGTTTGCTGAATTTGGTTAAGAATTGAACTAGTTATGCCCAAAAAAGTTTTGCAAAAGTGGACGTCCATGATCAGTCAATCTGTCTGTCCGTCCATTCTTTTTGGCAGGGGTATAGCGCCATGTTTGGGGCTCTGTTCTGGGTGTAGACATAGTATATCGAGGTCGCAGAGTGCCATGCGGGGGTCAGAATTTTGATTTTTGGCCTCCTTTATGCCAAAATCGAGGCTGCAAAGTTGATTAAACGTAAGGGGGGGACCCTTACAAAAAAAATCGAAAATCTTAAATAACATTTGCTAGGATGCTCGGAGGGCAAAATCAAGCACAGATTCGGAATCCTTGCAAAAAACTACACAAAACTGGTCTATAAAACATTGAAATTTTGAAAAAAAAATTTTGCACTGCCAGCCACCCCACCCCTTACCCCACCAGTCACTCAAAAGGGGAAGTCCATGGTTTTTCAACCAATTTCAAATGTAAGCACAGATTTGGAATCGTCATATATGACTTGTGAACAAAAAAACTCAAGTCTTCTTGCCAATTCTCAAAATTGGGACAGTGCGAGCGAAGCGGAAGCACGGTCCCCTCTTAGCAACCAACACACTCTATTACGGCTTTTGAAAATATGATTGCCTGCCAAATATTCCATGGGCAAGTTACAGAGCTGCGAGTAGGCTCAATGGACGCAGCAAACACAGAGCTTTAATCAAAAAAAGTTTGCTGAATTTGGTTAAGAATTGAACTAGTTATGCCCAAAAAAGTTTTTTGCAAAAGTGTCCGTCCGTGATCCATCCGTCCGTCCGTCCGTTCTTTTTGGCAGGGGTATAGCGCCATGTTTGGGGCTTTGTTCTGGGTGTAGACATAGTATATCGAGGTCGCAGAGTGCCATGCGGGGGTCAGAATTTTGATTTTTGGCCTCCTTTATGCCGAAATCGAGGCTGCAAAGTTGATTAAACGTAAGGGGGGACCCTTACAAAAAAAATCGAAAATCTTAAATAACATTTGCTAGGATGCTCGGAGGGCAAAATCAAGCACAGATTCGGAATCCTTGCAAAAAACTACACAAAACTGGTCTATAAAACATTGAAATTTTGAAAAAAAAATTTTGCACTGCCAGCCACCCCACCCCTTACCCCACCAGTCACTCAAAAGGGGAAGTCCATGGTTTTTCAACCAATTTCAAATGTAAGCACAGATTTGGAATCGTCATATATGACTTGTGAACAAAAAAACTCAAGTCTTCTTGCCAATTCTCAAAATTGGGACAGTGCGAGCAAAGCGGAAGCACGGTCCCCTCTTAGCGACCAACACACTCTATTACGGCTTTTGAAAATATGATTGCCTGCCAAATATTCCATGGGCAAGTTACAGAGCTGCGAGTAGGCTCAATGGACGCAGCAAACACAGAGCTTTAATCAAAAAAAAGTTTGCTGAATTTGGTTAAGAATTGAACTAGTTATGCCCAAAAAAGTTTTTGCAAAAGTGTCCATCCGTGATCCGTCCATCCGTCCGTCCGTCCATTCTTTTTGGCAGGGGTATAGCGCCATGTTTGGGACTCTGTTCTGGGTGTAGACATAGCATATCGAGGTCGCAGAGTGCCATGCGGGGGTCAGAATTTT
>JASANA010012105.1:0-24380 GCA_030248095.1 Ptycholaimellus sp. GST1_10 | reverse complement strand
TTGCGCGGCCAAGGCGAGCTTAACCAGTTACCTCATTTTTTTGCGACCGTCTTTCCGCATATATATATCTTATATAATACGCGCTATGCCATTTTGGTAGGGGTCTTGGCGCCACCTGAATTTTTTACGTATCCTGGCATAGATAGCTCTATGCATCAGTCGTGGCGAATTATTCAATATTTTTTGCGGGTTATCCATGCGCAGATTATGTTAAATATATGAAATAATCGATAACATTTGCATTTTTGCTATTTTTGGGATTTTTCGACTTTAAAACTTTATTGCTCCAAAAGTTTTCAACATTTTTCCTGTTCAACTTTTTTTTAAATTCAAGCCTCATCGAATTCTGTATCAAAAACCATCCGGCCATTGTCAACATTTAATCAAAAAAAATCGCATCAAAAATAAAGTCAAATGAAGTGCATTTTTTCAGTTCTTTCGGCCTACTCAATTGGCTGATGTAGAATAAATGCTATAAATAAAATATATTTTCAAATAAGCTGCTACAACACTCTATGTGACATAATTCTGTCAGAACAGTGGAAATGTAGAAGCCATGCATCGATTGACTTCCATCAATGCAATTTAATTTGAGTTGACTCTCTTATGTCTGTATTGTATTTGTTAGACTGGTTTCTTCACATGTTTTCATGATTGATAATCTTGTGAAAAGATCTAACGCGTGGTTCAATATATTTTTTCAGTGTATGAAATTTAATCATGGCTTTAAATTTTATTTTACAAGAGAAATGCAATTGATCGGAAGGTGGCCGCGCGAAGCGCGGCCACTGACCAATATGACTAGTATCTTATATAATACGCGTCATGCCATTTTAGGGGGGGTCTTGGCGCCACCTGGATTCTTTAGTTTTCTTGGCATATGATAGCTCTACGTTTGGCTTTTGACGAGTTATTCAATATTTTTTGGGTTGCTCCATGCATGGAAAAATTTAAAATTATGAAATAATTGAAAATGTGGCGATTTTTGCCATTTTTGGACATTTTTTGACTTTGAAACTCCATAGCTCCTTCATTTTTTAACTTTTGCTGTCGGACTTTTTTTTAAATCAAAGCTACAACAATTCTGCTTTAAATCCAATGGTTAATTTTCAATGTTTTTTTGTAAAATATTTGAAAAAAAACGATTTGATTAATGTCAATTTTTCGATTTTTGACCTACCCAGGAGTCTGATGTATTTGGGATGAATCAAGTAATTCTTCAAGGCACGATTGCGACAGCATTTATCCCATGAAATGCGAATGATGAGCATCGACATTGAGTGTCAACCCCTCAAGTTCTTTGAGCCTTTTATGCTGTGTTGTGGCTGGAAATGCCACGATGCAGTAATGGGTTTCATTATGCCTACAATTCTTGTGCCTAAAATTGTGCCTATCTGAAAATTCTTTTGTCTGAAAAGTAATTATAATCGAGGGATATTTATATTAATTATGTTACTGGTCAAATAACTTTAACTAAATAGGTGGCCGCGCTTAGCGCGGCCACTGACCTATATTACTAGTATATATATATGTGTGTGTCCGAGGCCCGTACTCCTCGGTTTTTCAACGAAAATGGCTGATTTTTTGCATGAAGGTCCGTCTAGGCGGTGCCTCGGGATCATTTTTGGCGCTTGGCGTAATTTTTTGAATTTCGGTCAAAACTCAATTTTTTGATGTTTCAAAATACGAAAAATCATAAATTACTGGTTTTTCAATGAAATTTGCTGAATTTTTGCAGGTACTTCCGGCAAAGTAATATCTTGAAGCTGGCAAAAGGAATTTTTGAAATATTTGTTATTTATCGATTTATTGTCAAAAACCCAAAATCTTGATGTTTCGAAAATTTGAACATGCATAAGTCTATGGTTTTTCAATGAAATTAGCTGATTTGTGGAATGTACGTCCGAAATAGTAATGTCTTGAAGCTGGTAAGAGAAATATTTGAAATTTTTAGTATTGCTCTATTTATGGTCAAAAACCAAAAATCTTGATGTTTCAAAAAATTGAACATGTATAATTCATGGTTATTCATTGAGATCGGTTGAATTTTGCCATGAATTTTCATCTAGGTGGTGTCTTGAGGTTAGGCCGCGCATCTTGGCAACAGCCGAGAACACCTTGTTACTCTTCCTTTTATTACATTCTTCAATATTTTGTTCACCATTACAATTGCATGCAGTGATATGTTTTCATCAATTTTTAAACGCTTCATTTGATTGCATTTGACATCTTATTCTAGTCATTTTTCACTTTGCACCGAAAAGCACCATTTCTTTGATCACCCAATCAGCAAAGCATCGCCAATTAGTGCAAGGCCAGTGGCCTTTCAAAGGAGGAAGTCATAAGCGCAAAAGAGCTATGCCAGTTCTAGGAAGAGCAAGGATAGGGTCATAAAGTGAATAGGTGCTTTGTTAGAGTCCAGTGAGGCAGGCGTATATGAGGGCGCATAAGTGCTTGACAACCATCGTCCACCTCTTCCCAGGGCCACTCATAGAAGCTCCTGGCTATGCTCCTCCATGTCTGCTTCTCCCTCAGCCTCTGTCTCGCCGCCGGCATTCGATTCATCAAGCCTGAGCACCCCAACTTTCCCGGCCGCTATGTACGTTCCATCATTTGCGTTAGCAAGGTGAAACTGTTGATCAAGTTTAGGGCCTAGTTTTTGCGCGGCCGCAGGCCGCCTGCCGCGAAGGGCAGGGCAGTCAGAGCTCCGGAGGCCGGAGGGCATGGGTGCGGAGGCCCCTACGCTTCGCCTAGCATGCTTCGCATGCCAGGCTATGCTCCGGGGCCTCCGCACCCATGCCCTCCGGCCTCCGGAGCTCTGGCGCCCTGCCCGAAGCGGCGGGCGGCCAAGGCCAGCTTAAGCAGTTACCCCATTTTTGCGTCCGTCTGTCCGCATATATATATCTATATATGTGTGTGCCATGCCCGTACTCCGCGGTTTTTCAACGAAATTGGCTGATTTTTTGCATGAAGGTCCGCCTAGGCGGTGCCTCGGGACCATTTTTGGCGCTTGGCGTAATTTTTTGATTTTCATCCAAAACTCAATTTTTTGATGTTTCAAAATACGAACAAGTATATGGCGCAAAGCGCAATAGGTGACCGCGGAGCGCACCACCTCTACGCTTACAATATGAATGCATGGAATTTTGTCAGTGCTAAGAGCAAGTCTGTGGTTTCTCAACCATTTTTGAAAGTAAGCACATATTTGGAATCGCTATATATGACTTGTGAACAAAAAAACTCAAGTCCTCTGTTCAATTCTTAGCCATTCAGATGTTACTGATTAATGATGACATTGTCGTGCATGAAAGTTAGTCACTCAAGAAAGTAAGTCTGTGGTTTCTCAACCATTTTTAAAAGTAAGCACAGATTTGGAATCGCTAAATACGACTTGTGAACAAAAAAACTCAAGTCTTTAGTGCAATTCTTAGCCGTTCAGGTGTTACTAATTATTGATGACATTGCCATGCGTGAAAGTTTGTCACTCAAGAAAGTAAGTCTGTGGTTTTTCAATGATTTTCAAAAGTAAGCACAGATTTGGAATCGTTATATACGACTTGTGAACAAAAAAACTCAAGTTGTCTGTGCAATTCTCAAGATTACAGGTGCTACAGCGCAAAAACTGTATATTGCAATGTTTAAACCTTTCTACCCAAATAAGTAATGTTTCATATGCTCGGAAACCAGGTCTACCCCTCCAGATCTTCCTAAAATTGCATTACCTTTCAGGAAAAAAAAAGTTTGTCCCAATCCGTTGAGAATTCGCCCGTTCCCAGCATTTCCAGATATATATATATACATACACATGAGGACAAAAGTTCAGTAACCTCTATAGACCGCGGAGCGGCCCTTCGGGCCGCTCCGCGGTCAAAAATCATAAATCATTGGTTTTTCAATGAAATTAGCTGAATTTTGGCAGGTATGTCCGACAAAGTAATATCTTGAAGCTTGCAAAAGGAATTTTCGAAATTTTTATTATTTATTGATTTATAGTCAAAACCAAAAATCTTGATGTTTCAAAAATTTGAACATGCATAAGTCCATGGTTTTTCAATGAAATTAGCTGATTTTTGGAATGTACGTCCGTGAAAGTAATATCTTGAAGCTGGCAAAGGGAAATTATGAAATGTTTTATATTTCCCGATTTATAGTGAAAAACCCAAAATCTTGATGATTCAAAAATTTGAACATGCATAATTCATGGTTTTTCATTGAAATCTGTTGAATTTTGCCATGCAATTTTATCTAGGTGGTGTCTTGAGGTAAGGCCGCGCATCTTGGCAACAGCCGAGAACACCTTGTTAGTCATTTTGAGGGTCATTTTGATATGTATAGGCATGCAAGCATGTGGGCGATTTTATATCGACTGGTGCAATGGCAATGGCCTGCCAGATTGTGAAATCTGCTTACAGCGCTAGGAAAAGCGGCAATAAGCCGCAATAAACCGCCTGTTTCTGAATGTTTGCGACGTGTTACAACTAAATCTACTGCTTCCTTGCACAGTTCAACAATTGTAATTGATTTCGACGTATGCCTGTAGATAGACTGGTGCAACGGGTGGGGGCTGGCGGAGTGCTCCAACGATGCCTCTGCGCCTGCGGACGCGGACTGCCTTTGCGGCCAGGCCACGGCCGAGTTACCCTCATCTGCCACTCTGAGGGTGAAGGAGAGTGGTCGGGCTGTTGTAGGCTCTTCTGCCAGATGAAAGGCTACGAGAAGGCCTTCTACGTCAGCTGGATACGGACCACGGAGGCCAACCAAGTGGGCTACATCGGGGACCGCATCAACGAGGACGCCTCCCTTCACGCTGGCAAGGCTGTCCTGGGCGAGCTGGAGTGCTTCAATGGTCCCTTAGGGCGTGTCAGGGGGTGAGAAGGAGGTATAGAGAGGCTGTTGCAGGGGAGGATGGGCGGTTGTTCGGGCCACGCGTGGAGCACCCAGCCCCAGAGCCCGGCCACGAAGGCGCCGGCCTCCAACACTGCCTCTACTGGTTCGACACCGCCGCCTGCAACCGGGGCAGCCCTGTTGTGGAGAACTGCTGCGCCGGGCCGCCCACTAGCGCTGAGTTGGTCAAGGGTCGGGTGGGGGCAGGAAGAGGAGCGGAAGGGCTGCAGGGTCTTCTGCGCCTACTACAACTACACGCGGGCAGTGTGGCCGGGGACGACTGTGCACTCGGGCAGTGCAGGATGGCAGAACCTGGCCCCGCCCGATAGACCAGAGCTGGATCCTGGCTGGCAAAACGGCACTGGCGCCGGCGTCATCAAAGACCTCTACTGCGAAAAGGGTTGGAGGCTTTGGCGAGGGCTGAGCAGAGGGAAAGCTGTCAAAAAACATTCCATTCCACACTCAAATCATGCAATCTAATTAAAGCACTGTCTGGCATCTTGAGGAAGCCAAGAATGAGTTTCCCGATGCATAGATGGAGGAATGTGAGGGCATGGGAAGAGAGGGTAGTGAAAATGATGGACAGTCAAACACAGTGGCAGAGATGCAGTGCATTGAAGTGGAGCGGACGAAACGATGGGAGCTGGGAGCAGTGCGAAAAAGCGGACGACGCATCAAGGCTGCCAACCAGATCAAAATTCTATCCAACACGTTGACCATACCATCATTCACTGTCATAAGTTTTTCTCCAAACTTTGAGCTGAAAGTTCGGCATATCTCCTTATTGGTCATTGCTGGAAGTTAAGGATTGGCGGGCACAATGGGCATGTGTAGGCTGACAAAGAGCAGTCTGGAAAGCTGCATGGATGCCTGTCTGAGGGATGGCTTCTGTCGGGCAGGGGACTGGGACGGGGCCAACTGTCGCCTATCCCATTGGAGTCTGGAAGAACGGGATTTGGAGGAGTCTCCCGGATACTTTGCTTTCATTTGAGCCTCAATTCTTTTCCAGTGATAAGGCTAGTAGGATTTATTAGAATGAGAAATGATGTTTTTGCAATTGTTAACCTGTCAGTAAGCTTTCTGTCGATTTATGGCTGTGGCTGTTGAAGCACTGGATAAAATTGTGTTGGTATCAGCTTTGAACAATGACTCAGGAGCTTTCTTATTAATTTTCGAAGCTCGCTACAGGAAAACAGCCTACATTTGGCAGACGCAAAGAGCCCAGTTTGATAGAAGCGGAACCTTTTGTTCCTTTTTACTTTATGACTTTCGAAGCTGGACAATTTGGCTGGGGTTGCCTTTCTTCCGACTGCTGCAGAAATAAAGTAAAAATAATTTTTATGCTTCAACATCGATAAATACAGCAAGTTGAAAGAGTTTCCAAAAATACCCACCATCCGCTACAAACACTCGCATCATCCATCAAAACGCAGCCATTCTAAGCAGCCTGTCGCAAGATTGAAAGGGGGACTTTGCTGTAACATGTCGACGACAACGGAGCCGGTGTAGTCTCTGCTTTGCCAATATCGCCAGGCTGTGGGGGAAGAGAAGGGGAGTGTTAAGGGGGCCCGTATCTACTCGCAGCAACGACTGCTCCCGGGTTTTTACAAAACTTACCCTCCACCCGGCTCCCAAGGGCCCCAACTTTCATTACGTCGCCTAAAGCCAGCCAGGATGCTGCCAGCAGGAAAAGTGCGTGAAGCGGATCTGCATGTGGAGGCGGCAGATTTGGTGGCCATCGTGGCCTATCTCATCCTTGTCCTCGCCATTGGATTTTATGTTAGGGCATTTGGCCGTGTTCTTGGCCAATTGGCTTTATTGAAAAAGCAGTTGGAAGCTGGAAAACGAAGACTTAAGTTGGCAAATTGATTGGACTTTGGACCTAAGCTGCAATATTGCTCCAAAGACATGTCTACCCTCCTGTATGGTGTACCAGTGCCATTAGCAGGCAGTGTGAATGACGGCTGACAAGAAGGGAATATCGATTTATGGAAACCCATCAACAATTCATCCTATGCACAATTGTACAATGGATTGAGGCAATGTGGAGCTCGAGCAGGGGCACTGTGAGCGGCTACTTCCTGGCGGGGCGCTACATGAGCTGGTGGACGGTGGGGGCATCCATCTTCGCCTCCAACATCGGCAGCGAGCACTTCGTGGGCCTGGCGGGGAGCGGGGCGGCCGGCGGCATCGGCGTCGCCGCCTTCGAGCTCAACGCCTTGGCCATCGTTCAGCTGCTCGGCTGGCTATTTCTACCCGTCTACATTGCTGCTGGTGTTTCCACCCTGCCCGAGTACCTGGCCAAGAGGTTCTAGGAATTTAGTAGTCTTTTCATTCAAAAGTTTCGTTGTATGTATGTGTTTGAAGCAAATATCTCACCTCCTAGCAGTGGTGGGATGCAGAACGTGAGCCCTCGTTTGCCATAAATTTACAACTACATCTTATGGCTCAGGTTCTGCATCCTGCCCTGCCCCAGAAGGTAAAATGGGGCCCTAATAACTGCCTCATCCCTCGGCCAGGTTCGGCGGCTCCCGCATCCGCGTCTACCTCTCCTGCCTCAGCGTCCTCCTCTACATCCTCACCCGGGTCTCCGCCAACATGTACAGCGGGGCCCTCTTCGTCCGCGCCGCCCTCGGCTGGGACACCTACGCCGCCATCGCCCTCGTCCTCGCCCTCACCGCCGCCTGCACCATCACCGGCGGCCTCGCCGCCGTCATCTACACCGACACCCTGCAGGCCCTGCTCATGATCGGCGGCGCCTCCGCCCTCTCCCTCTACGCCTTCCACTCTGTCGGAGGGCTGGCTGGGCTGGTGGCCAGCTACCCACATGCGTATCCCGGCAATGGATCGCTGGCTGGCGATGTCTGCGGACTGCCCTCCAAGGTCCATTTTGGGAGCAGGGAAACAGTTGTGGAACGGAAGCAGGAACGGATTTCGCTCGAGTAGCTATTGAAGAGAGCTTTTCTGAGAGCTTTTAAAGTTGTAAAAAAGGATTTGTCATCTATTTTTTGCCCTATTTTTTATATTGAACATAAATATAAAAAGAGGGGTAAAAAATGGATGACAAACCAATTTTCGAAGGTCTCAGTATAGCCCTTTTAATGCATAAAATAGGCTTCTGACGAGTAGGGAAGGAAGTCTTCAGCCATTTTCAATCTGCCAGCCACATAAATACCGCATAAAGACTTCCTTCCCTCCTCGTTAAAAGAAATGCTGACAGCAATGAATCAAAAGGAGGTCGGCGATAGGAGGCCTTTCGAATGCTGCGAGGGGCTGGGGATGCGGAGTATCCGTGGGCAGGCTTCCTCCTGGGCCAGACCCCGGCCAGCCTCTGGTACTGGGCGGCGGATCAGATGATCGCCCAGCGAGTTCTGGCAGCCAAGAGCCTCAGTCACGCTCAGGGCGCCACCCTCTTCGCCGGATATCTCAAGATCCTACCGCTCTTCCTCATGGTCCTCCCCGGCATGATCACTCGCGTCCTCTACCCTGGTTGCTCTGCTCCACTAAGACGCTGTGTTTATCGCATAATTTCTCATAAGTTGTCTTTCTTTATGCAACATTTTCTTTAGTACTTTATTTTGGGAACTGAAAACGCAAATTGCTCTTATTTACAAATTGGTATTTCCCAACTCATGCATGACATTTTACCAACTCTATCTCAAATGGGACTGTTGCGCAAAACTAAGGCCATTGCTGTAAAAAATATCATTTTCGCATAGCAATTGGAGGTATTCTTTTCAAACTCCTCAGTGGGAGCAAAAAATCTGAAAGCTGATTGGCAGAGCTGGTGGGGTGCATCGATGACTGCGCAGCGCAGTGCGGGAACGCCATGGGCTGCAGCAACCTGGCCTACCCGACGCTGGTCACCCGGCTGCTGCCGCCCGGGGCCAAGGGGGCCATGCTGGCGGTCATGATGGCCGCCCTCGTCTCCGACCTCACCTCCATCTTCAACTCCGCCTCCACCCTATTCACCATCGACCTATGGGCTCGCATTCGGCTAGCGCCCTTTTTTGGCTAACTTTATGTCGATATATTTGGCCAATTATGATGACTGCTCTTTATCCAAATTCTTTTTCGACTTTTCAACAAGAAATAAGCAAATGGATTTTTTTAAATTTTAAATAAATTTTAATTGAAATTTTTAATTCAAACCAGCCAAGAAAAAAGGCGATCTCCGGCAGGCCTACGGCATCCACGCGGGAGAAACTGGCAGTTGGTCGGCTGTGGGTAGTGGTGATGGTGGGTCTGGCCATAGCCTGGCTGCCGGTGGTGGAGCTGCAGCAGGGCGCCCAGCTCTTCATCTACCTCCAGGTCATTGCCGCCGACCTTGCTCCACCCATCTCCGCCATCTACCTCCTCGCCGTCCTCTGGCCGCGCTGCAATGAGCAGGTTGCTGTGGGTGGTGGTGATGGTGGGTCTGGCCATAGCCTGGCTGCCGGTGGTGGAGCTGCAGCAGGGCGCCCAGCTCTTCATCTACCTCCAGGTCATTGCCGCCGACCTTGCTCCACCCATCTCCGCCATCTACCTCCTCGCCGTCCTCTGGCCGCGCTGCAATGAGCAGGTTGCTGTGGGTGGTGGTGATGGTGGGTCTGGCCATAGCCTGGCTGCCGGTGGTGGAGCTGCAGCAGGGCGCCCAGCTCTTCATCTACCTCCAGGTCATTGCCGCCGACCTTGCTCCACCCATCTCCGCCATCTACCTCCTCGCCGTCCTCTGGCCGCGCTGCAATGAGCAGGTTGCTGTGGGTGGTGGTGATGGTGGGTCTGGCCATAGCCTGGCTGCCGGTGGTGGAGCTGCAGCAGGGCGCCCAGCTCTTCATCTACCTCCAGGTCATTGCCGCCGACCTTGCTCCACCCATCTCCGCCATCTACCTCCTCGCCGTCCTCTGGCCGCGCTGCAATGAGCAGGTTGCTGTGGGTGGTGGTGATGGTGGGTCTGGCCATAGCCTGGCTGCCGGTGGTGGAGCTGCAGCAGGGCGCCCAGCTCTTCATCTACCTCCAGGTCATTGCCGCCGACCTTGCTCCACCCATCTCCGCCATCTACCTCCTCGCCGTCCTCTGGCCGCGCTGCAATGAGCAGGTTGCTGTGGGTGGTGGTGATGGTGGGTCTGGCCATAGCCTGGCTGCCGGTGGTGGAGCTGCAGCAGGGCGCCCAGCTCTTCATCTACCTCCAGGTCATTGCCGCCGACCTTGCTCCACCCATCTCCGCCATCTACCTCCTCGCCGTCCTCTGGCCGCGCTGCAATGAGCAGGTTGCTGTGGGTGGTGGTGATGGTGGGTCTGGCCATAGCCTGGCTGCCGGTGGTGGAGCTGCAGCAGGGCGCCCAGCTCTTCATCTACCTCCAGGTCATTGCCGCCGACCTTGCTCCACCCATCTCCGCCATCTACCTCCTCGCCGTCCTCTGGCCGCGCTGCAATGAACAGGTTCCATGCACGCACCTGACAAGCAAGGCCATGCTTCAGGGAATGAGTGATTTTACGATGGATGATTTCGAACTATTCGCTGTTGCGATAGGAGCATATTATTAAAAACTGAATAAAATTATTTTGTTAAACTTGATTTGCTGCCAGCCCTCGACCCAGACCAAAACGCTCACAGAAATTCTGCCACCCATTGCCAGGGAGCCTTCTGGGGCTTGATGGTGGGCGCCTGCGTGGGCCTGCTGAGAATGGGCCTGGAGTTCAGCTACCCGGAGCCAGGCTGCGGGCAGGTGGACAGCCGTCCTATCATCGTCAGCGGCCTCCACTACATGTACTTCGCCTGCCTCCTCTTCTGCCTCACTCTGGCCGTAGCAATCCTCGTCTCCCTCATCACCCAACCGCTGGACGAGTTCCGGGTTACCCGCCTTTTTCCAGCTTTTATCATTTAGCTTTTACCATGCTTTCCATTCACAAAGTTAACAGGATCAGGAGGAGTCAATAGGAGTGAATGGAAAGTCAACTGCAACTTTTCATTCACTCCTATTCATTTGTCCGCCTATTTCGCCTTGCGCCTATTTCACTCCCAGTCCAAAGTAGCATGCAATATCTCCCATTGCTTTGGACTGGAAGTGAAATAGGTTTCTAATATAACTTCCTTCTTACTAGCCTATTTCACTTCCAGTCCAAAGTAGCATATCTCCTCTTGCATGCCACTTTGGACTGGAAGTGAAATAGGCTAGTAAGGATGGAGTGCAGACCATTCGAACGACCTACTGGAGTCGGCTGGATGGACGTGAGCGGCCTGACGAGCAGGAGGCGGCTGGGCTGGAGGCCCCTGGGTTGGAGCTGGGGGAGCAGACCGGCATCGATCTCCTCCTGCACGAGACCAGCTCCCCCGGGGACTGCCTGCG
Source organism: Ptycholaimellus sp. GST1_10 (assembly GCA_030248095.1). Taxonomy (NCBI): domain Eukaryota; kingdom Metazoa; phylum Nematoda; class Chromadorea; order Chromadorida; family Chromadoridae; genus Ptycholaimellus; species Ptycholaimellus sp. GST1_10. The sequence goes on along the minus strand of JASANA010012105.1, from coordinate 13,167 downwards.
TCGCTTCGGGGCCAAAGTTTGCGGGGATGATGAGGCCAACAAGGCCAGTGCAATCAAGGAGCAGGTGAAAAGCCTCCTGCTTGCATCTCTTTTATGGCTAATTTGGGACCGTCTAAAAGCCCTGATTCAATTGAATCAATTATCTTTGCTAATATTTCATGATTTAAACTATCAAACCGTCCTATGATTGAGGCATATTTGTGGTCTTTCTAATATGCTCCATGCTTCAGCACCAGCTGATGAAGCTGCAAGCGCTGGAGCAGACACGGACGGAGAAGCTTTTTCTGAGCGCCAATCTGGCCTTCATCCTGTTAGAAGCCTGCTCATGGTTGTGAAGGAGCCAATGAGCATTTGTGAGGTTGTTGGACGCGGCGCTGTACTGCTTCTTCTCCTTCTACGCCCCTGAGTTGGCCAAGGCCTACCAGTGATCAGCTTTTGCCTCTCCTTTCCTAACTGTTGTTCATGCCGAAACCTGAAGTTTGGCTTGCCGAGGTAAAAAGCAGGGAAGTAATGTTCTCTGTGTAAAATCGACTGCAATCCCTTTACACTTCATCTAAGGTTTAGGCTTTGTAAATCGTTTACCTGAAGAAAACCCGCCTGCATAGTCCCGGAAGCCATATAGGAAATCGTTGGAGTTTTCTGCGAGAAGTAATAATCTTATCACTTTGACGACCACGAACTAATCACTAAAACGTACACCTACGGCAAAAAGAGGAACTGGGCGGATGCTCACGGTCGCGCCTGCCCAATGCACATACTTTCAATAAGCAAACTCATTTCCATTGCAAAACGCAATATATCTGTAGTTATACTGCAAGCAGTGTGCAGCATTCCATTTCCAGGTACCTGGAAATGAAAACAAGGTATTCTCGGCTGTTGCCAAGATGCGCGGCCTTTGTTCCAAGTAATGAGCTAAGCAATAATTCGCATTAACTGCTTCAAGATACCGCCGCAGCAAACGTATCCGACAAAATTCAGCTGAGTTTATTAAAAAACCAGAAATTTATGGATGTTCGAATTTTTGCGCGGCCGAAGGCCGCCTGCCGCGGAGGGCAGGGCAGTCAGAGCTCCGGAGGCCGGAGGGCATGGGTGCGGAGGCCCCGGAGCGTAGCCTAGCATGCGAAGCATGCTAGGCGAAGCGTAGGGGCCGTAGCACCCGTGCCCGGAGGCCGGAGGAGCTCTGGCGCCCTGCCCGAAGCGGCGGGCGGCCAAGGCCAGCTTAACCAGTTACCTCATTTTTGCGTCCGTCTTTCCGCATATATATATATATATATATATATATATATATATCTTATATAATACGCGTGATGCCCTTTTGGGAGGGTACCTTGGTCCTTCTGGATTCTCCACCTATCCTGGCATATGATACCATTTTGGATAGATCTCGGATTGGACTTTCTTTGGCATATACCCGCACCTGTGCCTGAATTCTTGAAAATGATGAAAATATTGAAAATGTGTTAATTTTGGCAAATTTCCAACTTTGCAGCTCCATAGCTCCACCAATTCTAAACATTTCTTGGCGGACTTTTTTTTAAATTCAAGGCAAAACAATTCTGTATTGAATTGCATCTTTACTTTGTCAACTTTTCAAAACCATTTTAATGAAAAATCCAAATGAGTAAAGTCAATTTTCGCGATTTTGGCTTTACCCGGTGATCCGATGTTTCAAGGCATTTATATGTGAAATATTTGTTCACAGTGCTAACATCAGCTTCTAGCGATTATTCAATACTGTAGTCATGGAATTCTTGACTGAATCAGACTTAGTTTTCACTCTGGCTGATGCTTAGTGAACAGAAGATAAATAAGTCTCCTGGGCTTTGTGCTTTGCAAATTAATTCAAACAAGTATATGGCGCAAAGCGCAATAGGTGACCGCGGAGCGCATCCTATATATGAATTTTTGAATTTTGAATTTTGAACACAATATGAATACATGGAATTTTGTCACTCAAGAGAATAAGTCTGTGGTTTCTCAACCATTTTCGAAAGTAAGCACAGATTTGGAATCGCTATATATGACTTGTGAACAAAAAAACTCAAGTCCTCTGTTCAATTCTTAGCCGTTCAGCAGTTACTGATTAATAATGACATTGCCATGCATGAAAGTTTGTCACTCAAGAAAGTAAGTCTGTGGTTTCTCAACCAATTTCGAAAGCAAGCACATATTTGGAATCGCTATATATGAGTTGTGAACAAAAAAACTTAAGTCCTCTGTTCATTCTTAGCCGTTCAGTTGTTACTGATTATTGATGACATTGCCGTGCGTGAAATTTTGTCACTCAAGAGGGCAAGTCTGTGGTTTCTCAACCATTTTCAAAAGTAAGCCCAGATTTGGAATCGTTATATACGACTTGTGAACAAAAAAACTCAAGTGTTCTGTTCAATTATCAGCCGTTCAGCTGCTACTAATTATTGATGCTATTGTCATGCATGAAAGTTTGTCACTCAAGAGGGCATGTCTGTGGTTTCTCAACCATTTTCAAAAGTAAGCACAGATTTGGAATCGTTATATACGACTTGTGAACAAAAAAACTCAAGTGTTCTGTTCATTTATCAGCCGTTCAGCTGCTACTAATTATTGATGCTATTGTCATGCGTGAAAGTTTGTCACTCAAGAGGGCAAGTCTGTGGTTTCTCAACCATTTTCAAAAGTAAGCACAGATTTGGAATCGTTATATACGACTTGTGAACAAAAAAACTCAAGTTGTCTGTGCAATTCTCAAGATTACAGGTGCTACAGCGCAAAAACTATATATTGCAATGTTTAAACCTTTCTACCCAAAAAAATAATGTTTCAAATGCTCGGAAACCGGGTCTACCCCTCCAGATCTTCCTAAAATTGCATTACCTTTCAGGAAAAAAAAGATTGTCCCAATCCGTTAAATTCGCCCGTGGACAGCATTTCCAGACATATATACATATATATATATATATATATATATATATATATATATATATATATATATATATATATATATATATATATATATATATATATATATATATATATATATATATATATATATATATATATATATATGAGGACAAAAGTTTAGTAACCTCTATAGACCGCGGAGTGGCCCTTTTGGGCCGCTCCGCGGTCAAAAATTTTGGCCATAACTTGGTCATTTCTTAACCAAATTCAACACTTTTTTTTGATTAAAGCTCTGTGTCTGCTGCGTCCGTTGAGCTCACTTGCAGATTTGTAACTTGCCCATGGAATATTTGGCAGCCAATCATATTTTCAAAATTCGTAATAGGGTTGGTCCTTGGCTAAGAGGGGACCGTGCTTCCGCTCCGCTCGCACGGCCTCAATATGGCGCAAAGCTCAATAAGTGAACGCGGAGCTTAACACGCCACAACAAATTACCGTTCAGAGAAAATCGTGTGTCCAAATTCGCTAAGAATCTACCCTTTTACAGCATAACCCACTTTATAAAGTTTTCAACCCAAAAAAGTAATGTATCTAATGCTCTGGTACTGGTTCCATCCATTTAACATCTTTCTATATATTTATTTATTATATAATGTTTTAATTGTCTTAATTACTTCCCACCCCTCCAATCTTCCTAAATTAAAACCTCTTTTGGGCACATATTGCAAATAATGCATTTCTTACTAAAACACCACGTGTTACAAGCAGTACTGTCGTTAAAATCTGTGCTCAAATATGTTTAAATGCTTCCACGCATAGAGGAACATCTCCCCTTTGCCTCTGAGGCTTTGCAATGCATAAGTCTATTCAATACACAATCTCTACAACAAATCAACTTTAATTCCATTCCAAAACCTCTAAGTTTGCATAAATGCATACTTCCTCTGGCTGACTGCTAACTAAATATATCTCTTGTTCATTTTGCTCAGCAATGGTCATCTAAAAGTAAAAATGTGAATGGGAAATGGAACAATGCAACACTACTCTGCCGTATTTTTCACAGAGCGCTGATGCATAGTGAAGCAAATGGTAAAACTGCTTTATACTCATATTTTACTTTTACTGTATTAAACTACGCTCTTCATTGGTGCACATTCACCTTTGAATCGTTTTACGGTCAGAAATAGAATAGTATCAATTCTTCATCCTCAAAAAGTATATGGCGCAGAGCGCTAGTCGCGGAGCTCTCCATACCTTTTTATCTTTCTACCCAAAGTTGTTTCAATGCTCGGGCTTGTTCCCTTTCCAATATCCTATTTTCCTTTAAGCAAAAGTTGGTGCAATCGTTAGATTCGTCTTTATCCATCCCTTTTTCACTTTCTACCCAAAAAGTTGTTTTTGCCTGGGCTTGTTCCCCTCTATCTTCCTATTTCCTTTCAGGGAAAAAGTCCATGTTTAGTGTGGAGCTATGGAGCTGCGTGGATTGCTCCTTTCATATTTTCCTTTCGTTCGGCCGGTGCGGGTATATGCGAGTTCAATCTATGTATATATCGGATAGTGGAGTGGGAGTACTCCGTCCCGATTATATATATATATATATATATATATATATATATATATATATATGCGGAAAGACGGATGCAAAAATGAGGTAACTGGTTAAGCTGGCCTTGGCCGCCCGCCGCTTCGGGCAGGGCGCCAGAGCTCCTCCGGCCTCCGGGCACGGGCCGGCGGGTGCCACGGCCCCACGCTTCGCCTAGCATGCTTCGCAGTTTATGTGCTAGGCTACGCTCCGGGGCCTCCGCACCCATGCCCTCCGGCCTCCGGAGCTCTGACTGCCCTGCCCTCCGCGGCAGGCGGCCTTCGGCCGCGCAAAAATTCGAACATCCATAAATTTCTGGTTTTTTAATAAACTCAGCTGAATTTTGTCGGATACGTTTGCTGCGGCGGTATCTTGAAGCAGTTAATGCGAATTATTGCTTAGCTCATTACTTGGAACAAAGGCCGCGCATCTTGGCAACAGCCGAGAATACCTTGTTTTCATTTCCAGGTACCTGGAAATGGAATGCTGCACACTGCTTGCAGTATAACTACAGATATATTGCGTTTTGCAATGGAAATGAGTTTGCTTATTGAAAGTATGTGCATTGGGCAGGCGCGACCGTGAGCATCCGCCCAGTTCCTCTTTTTGACGTAGGTGTACGTTTTAGTGATTAGTTCGTGGTCGTCAAAGTGATAAGATTATTACTTCTCGCAGAAAACTCCAACGATTTCCTATATGGCTTCCGGGACTATGCAGGCGGGTTTTCTTCAGGTAAACGATTTACAAAGCCTAAACCTTAGATGAAGTTTAAAGGGATTGCAGTCGATTTTACACAGAGAACATTACTTCCCTGCTTTTTACCTCGGCAAGCCAAACTTCAGGTTTCGGCATGAACAACAGTTAGGAAAGGAGAGGCAAAAGCTGATCACTGGTAGGCCTTGGCCAACTCAGGGGCGTAGAAGGAGAAGAAGCAGTACAGCGCCGCGTCCAACAACCTCACAAATACTCATTGGCTCCTTCACAACCATGAGCAGGCTTCTAACAGGATGAAGGCCAGATTGGCGCTCAGAAAAAGCTTCTCCGTCCGTGTCTGCTCCAGCGCTTGCAGCTTCATCAGCTGGTGCTGAAGCATGGAGCATATTAGAAAGACCACAAATATGCCTCAATCATAGGACGGTTTGATAGTTTAAATCATGAAATATTAGCAAAGATAATTGATTCAATTGAATCAGGGCTTTTAGACGGTCCCAAATTAGCCATAAAAGAGATGCAAGCAGGAGGCTTTTCACCTGCTCCTTGATTGCACTGGCCTTGTTGGCCTCATCATCCCCGCAAACTTTGGCCCCGAAGCGACGCAGGCAGTCCCCGGGGGAGCTGGTCTCGTGCAGGAGGAGATCGATGCCGGTCTGCTCCCCCAGCTCCAACCCAGGGGCCTCCAGCCCAGCCGCCTCCTGCTCGTCAGGCCGCTCACGTCCATCCAGCCGACTCCAGTAGGTCGTTCGAATGGTCTGCACTCCATCCTTACTAGCCTATTTCACTTCCAGTCCAAAGTGGCATGCAAGAGGAGATATGCTACTTTGGACTGGAAGTGAAATAGGCTAGTAAGAAGGAAGTCCGTCCAGAAACCTATTTGACTTCCAGTCCAAAGCAGCATGCAAGAGGGCATATTGCATGCTACTTTGGACTGGGAGTGAAATAGGCGCAAGGCGAAATAGGCGGACAAATGAATAGGAGTGGATGAAAAGTTGCAGTTGACTTTCCATTCACTCCTATTGACTCCTGATCCTGTTAACTTTGTGAATGGAAAGCATACAATTGACAGCTAAATGGTAAAAGCTGGAAAAAGGCGGGTAACTCGGAATTCGTCCAAAGGTTGGGTGATGAGGGAGACGATGACGGAGACTGCCAGAGTGAGGCAGAAGAGGAGGCAGGCGAAGTACATGTAGTGAAGGCCGCTGACGATTAGAGGTCGGCTGTCCACCTGCCCGCAGCCTGGCTCCGGGTAGCTGAACTCCAGGCTCATTCTCAGCAGGCCCACACAGGCGCCCACCATCAGGCCCCAGAAGGCGCCCTGGCAATGGGTGGCAGAATTTCTGTCAGGGTTATGGTCCGGGTCGAGGGCTGGCAGCAAATCAAGTTTAAAAAAATAATTTTATTTAGTTTTTAATAATATGCTCCTATCGCAACAGCGAATAGTTCGAAATCTTCCATCGTAAAATCACTAATTTCGTGAAGCATGGCCTTGCTGGTCAGGTGCGTGCATGGAACCTGCTCATTGCAGCGCGGCCAGAGGACGGCGAGGAGGTAGATGGCGGAGATGGGTGGAGCAAGGTCGGCGGCGATGACCTGGAGGTAGATGAAGAGCTGGGCACCCTGCTGCAGCTCCACCACCGGCAGCCAGGCTATGGCCAGACCCACCATCACCACCACCCACAGCCGACCAACTGCCAGTTTCTCCCGCGTGGATGCCATAGGCCTGCCGGAACTCACTTTTTTCTTGGCTAGTTTGAACTTAAAATTTAGTTAAAATTTATTTAAAATTTTAAAAAACCCGATTAGCTAATTTCTTTTTAAAAGGACGAAAAAGAAGTTAGATCCAGGGTAGTAATCATAATTGACAATTTGTTAGCAGATTAGGGCTCTAGCCGAATGCGAGCCCATAGGTCGATGGTGAATAGAGTGGAGGCGGAGTTGAAGATGGAGGTGAGGTCGGAGACGAGGGCGGCCATCATGACCGCCAGCATGGCCCCCTTGGCCCCGGGCGGGAGCAGCCGGGTGACCAGCGTCGGGTAGGCCAGGTTGCTGCAGCCCATCGCGTTCCCGCACTGCGCAGCGCAGTCATCAATGCACCCCACCAGCTCTCAATCAGCTTTCACATTTTTCGACCCCACAGAGGACAAAGTGCTTCAATCTCTATGAAAACAAGTATATGGCGCAAAGCGCAATAGGTGACCGCGGAGCGCTTACACATCCACATGTAGTAAAATCCAAAAATTAAGGAATAATTCTGCTGTGAAGGTGATCATTGCATCTCAAAAGGAAAATTCTGTGGTTTCTCAACCATTTTCAAAAGTAAGCACAGATTTGGAATCGTTATATACGACTTGTGAACAAAAAAACTCAAGTCGTCTGTGCAATTATCAGCCGTTCAGCTGCTACTAATTATTGATGACATTGCCACGCGTGAAAGTTTGTCACTCAAGAGGGCAAGTATGTGGTTTCTCAACCATTTTCAAAAGTAAGCACAGATTTGGAATCGTTATATACGACTTGTGAACAAAAAAACTCAAGTGTTCTGTTCAATTATCAGCCGTTCAGCTGCTACTAATTATTGATGCTATTGTCATGCGTGAAAGTTTGTCACTCAAGAGGGCAAGTCTGTGGTTTCTCAACCATTTTCAAACGTAAGCACAGATTTGGAATCGTTATATACGACTTGTGAACAAAAAAACTCAAGTTGTCTTTGCAATTCTCAAGATTACAGGTGCTACAGCGCAAAAACTGTATATTGCAATGTTTAAACCTTTCTACCCAAATAAGTAATGTTTCAAATGCTCGGGGACCACTTCCTACCGGCGATATCTTCCTAAAACATTATTACCTTTCAGGAAAAAAAAAGTTTGTCCAGATCCGTTGAGAATTCGCCCGTTCCCAGCATTTCCAGGAACATATACATATATATATATGAGGACAAAAGTTGAGTAACCTCTATAGACCGCGGAGCGGCCCTTCGGGCCGCTCCGCGGTCAAAAAGGTGTTTTTTTGTGCAATTTTGCTTTTTTGCCCAATTATCCGCCTTTGAGATAGAATTTACAAAATGTTATACAACAGTTGGGAATATCGATTTGTAAATAAAATCATTAGCCTTTCAGGAAAAGTAGCATAAAGAAAGAAAAACTATGAGACAAAAAGGGTGTGGAAGTGGAGCAGAGCTACCAGGGTAGAGGACGCGAGAGATCATGCCGGGCAGGACCATGAGGAAGAGTGGCAGTATCTTGAGATAGCCAGCGAAGAGGGTGGCGCCCTGAGCATGGCTCAAACTCTTGGCGGCCAGGACTCGCTGGGCGATCATCTGATCCGCCGCCCAGTACCAGAGGCTGGCCGGGGTCTGGCCCAGCAGGAAGCCAGCCCACGGATACTCCGCATCCCCAGCCCCGCGCAGCATTCGAAAGGCCTCCTATCGCCGAACTCATTTTGATTCATTGCTGTCAGCATTTCTTTTAACGAGGAGGGAAGGAAGTCTTCACGCGGTATCTATGTGGCTGGCAGATTGAAAATGGTTGAAGACTTCCTTCCCTACTCGTCAAAAGCCTTTTTCTTATTCAGTACGAGGGCTTTTCTGAGACCTTCGAAAATTGGTTTATCATCCATTTTTTACCCCTCTTTTTATTTTTTTGTTCAGTATGAAAAATGGTGCAAAAAATGGATGACAAATCCTTTTTACAACTTTAAAAGCTCTCAGAAAAGCTCTCTTCAATGGCTACTCAACTGAAATCCGTTCCCACACAACTGTTTCCCTGCTCCCAAAATGAACCTTGGAGGGCATTCCGCAGACATCGCCAGCCAGCGATCCATTGCCGGGATACGCATGTGGGTAGCTGGCCACCAGTCCAGCCAGCCCTCCGACAGTGTGGAAGGCGTAGAGGGAGAGGGCGGAGGCGCCGGCGATCATCAGCAGGGCCTGGAGGGTGTCGGTGTAGATGACGGCTGCGAGGCCGCCGGTGATGGTGCAGGCGGCGGTGAGGGCGAGGACGAGGGCGATGGCGGCGTAGGTGTCCCAGCCGAGCGCTGCCCGCACGAAGAGGGTCCCGCTGTACATGTTGGCGGAGACTCGGGTGAGGATGTAGAGGAGGACGCTGAGGCAGGAGAGGTAGACGCGGATGCGGGAGCCCCCGAACCTGGCCAAGGGATGGGGAAATTGTTGGGGCCCCATATTACCTTCTGGGGCAGGGCAGGATACAGAACATGATCCATAAGATGTAGTTGTTAATTTATGGCTCACGTTCTGCATCCCACCACTGCTAGGAGGTGAGCTGTGGGAGTTTTGCGTTGAAAAACTGTTGGAATAAGATCTAAGTCCATAGCTACCAGAATGTCTAGGATTCTTTTGTGAGTGCTTTTTGACCGCGGAGCGGCCCGAAGGGCCGCTCCGCGGTCTATAGAGGTTACTCAACTTTTGTCCTCATATATATATACGTATATGTTCCTGGGAATGCTGGCCCCGGGCGAATTCTCAACGGATTTGGACAAACTTTTTTTTTCCTGAAAGGTAATGCTATTTTAGGAAGATCTGGAGGGGTAGACCCGGAATTTGAGCATTTGAAACATTACTTTTTTGGGTAGAAAGGTTGAAAAATGGGGTATGCTGTAAAAGGCTTAATTCTCAACGGATTTTGACAAACTTTTTTTTCCTGAAAGGTAATAATATTTTAGGAAGATGTGGAGGGGTGGAACTGGTCCTGTAGCATTTGAAACATTACTTTTTTGGGTAGAAAGTTTGAAAAATGGGTTAAGTTGAGAAATGGCGAATTCTTAACGGATTTGGACAAACTTTTTTTGCTGAAAGGTAATAACATTTTAGGAAGATCTGGAGGGGTGGAACTGGTCCCGGAGCATTTGAAACATTACTTTTTTGGGTAGAACGTTTGAAAAATGGGGTATGTTGAGAAATGGCGAATTCTCAACGGATTTGGACAAACTTTTTTTTTGCTGAAAGGTAATAACATTTTAGGAAGATCTGGAGTGGTGGAACTGGTCCCGGAGCATATGAAACATTAATTTTTTGGGTAGAAAGTTTGAAAAATGGGGTATGTTGAGAAATGGCGAAATCTCAATGGATTTGGACAAACTTTTTTTTGCTTAAAGGTAATAAAATTTTAAGAATATCTGGAGGGGTGAAACTGGTCCCGAAGCATTTAAAACATTACTTTTCTGGGTAGAAATTTTGAAAAATGGGGTATGTTGAGAAATGGCGAATTCTCAATGGATTTGGACAAACTTTTTTTGCTTAAAGGTAATAAAATTTTAAGAATATCTGGAGGGGTGGAACTGGTCCCGAAGCATTTAAAACTCAAAATAAATCAATTAAATCATTAAAACTCATTTAAATCAAACTCAAATGCACAAGAAACAAAAATTAAGAGCATTGACTTTATAAGCAGCTAAGTTGCCTGGGAAGTTGTGGGGGGGGGAGGGGGGAGCTCCGCGGTCACCTATTGCGCTCTGCGCCATATACTTGTTGATTTGTGACATTTGGTTCAAACGTACACAAACAAGGAAACTTTTGATTGAAAAGACTACTAAATTGCGAGAACCTCTTGGCCAGGTACTCGGGCAGGGTGGAAACACCAGCAGCAATGTAGACGGGTAGAAATAGCCAGCCGAGCAGCTGAACGATGGCCAAGGCGTTGAGCTCGAAGGCGGCGACGCCGATGCCACCCGCAGCCCCGCTCCCCGCCAGGCCCACGAAGTGCTCGCTGCCGATGTTGGAGGCGAAGACGGACGCCCCCACCGTCCACCAGCTCATGTAGCGCCCCGCCAGGAAGTACCCGCTCACGGTGCCTCTGCTCGAGCTCCACATTGCCTCAAACATTGAGGATGAATTATAGATGGGTTTCCATAAATCCATCTCCCTTCCTGCCTGCCATCATACACTGCCTGCTAATGGCAATGCTACATTGCGGAGGGTAGGACTTTCTTTGGAGCAATATTGCAGTTTAGGTCCAATCGATTTGCCAACTTTAAGTCTTCGTTTTCCAGCTTTCAATTCGCCAGCTTCCAAATGCTTTTTCCACTAATCCAATTCTCCTGAGACAACGGCCAAATGCCCTAACATAGAAGCCGATGGCGAGGACAAGGCTGAGATAGGCCACGATGGCCACCAAATCTGCCGCCTCCACATGCAGGTCCGCTTCACGCACTTTTCCTGCTGGCAGCATCCTGGCTGGCTTTAGGCGACGTAATGAAAGTTGGGGCCCTTGGGAGCCAGCTGGAGGGTATTTTTGTAAAAACCCGGGAGCACTCGTTGCTGCGCGTAGATACGGGCGCCCTTAACACTCCCCCTCTGCTCCCCCACAGCCTGGCGATATTGGCAAAGCAGAGGCTACACCGGCTCCTTTGTCGGCGACATGTTACAGCGAAGTCCCCCTTGCAATCTTGCGACAGGCTGCTTCTGGGGCTTTTTGCTGCTTAGGTTGACTGCATTTTGATGTATGATGCGATGCGATTGTTTGTAGCAGATAATGGGTATTTTTGAAAACTCTTTCAACTTGCTGTATTCATTGATTTTGAAGCTTAGATATTATTTTTACTTTTATTTCTGCAGCAGTCGGAAGAAAGTCCAACCACTGCCTAATTGTTCAGCTTTGAAAGTTAATAAGTTAGGCATAAAGTAAAAAGGAAACAAAAAGATTGCGCTTCAATTAAACTGGGAATTTTTTATGTGTCACGCGTAGGCTGTCTTCAATATAAATTAATAAAAGGGTCACGAATCACTGTACATAGATGACACAAACAATTTTATCCAGCGCTTCAACAGCCACAACCACAAATTGACAGAAAGCCTCCTGACAGGTTAAAAAGTGCACAGAAACATTTCTCACTCTAATAAATCCTCTAGCCTTATCACTGGAAATGAATTGAGGCTCAAATGAAAGCAAAGTATCCGGGTGATGCCTCTAAATCACTTTCTTCCAGACTCCACTGGGACAGACGACAGTTGGCTCCGTCCCAGTCCCCTGCCCGACAGAAAGCGTCTCTGAGACAGGCATCCATGCAGCTTTCCAGACTGCTCTTTGCCAGCCTGCACATGCCCACCTTGCCCACCAATCCTTCCAGAAATGACTACTAAGGAGATGCACCGAAATTTCAGCTCAAAGTTTAGAGCAAAACTTATGACAGTGAATGATGGTATGGGCAACTTGTTGGGTAGAATTTTGATCTGGTTGGCGGTCTTGATGCGTCGTCCGCTCTTTCGCACTGCCCCCAGCTCCCACCGTTTCGTCCGCTCTACTTCTATGCATTGCATCTTTGCCACTACGCTTGACTGGCCATCATTTTCTCTACCCTCCCTTCCCACTACCTCTCTGCATCAGCTCATGACCATTCCGCAATCTATGCATAGGGATAATGAACTCACACTTGGCGTGCTCATGGCACCAGATATTGTAAATTAGACTGAACTTCTCGACTTGAGTGTGGAATGGAATGTTTTTTGACCATTGGAGCATTCTAGCTCGCCCAGGACAGCCTTGGTGGCGGGGCGGGAGACGTCTTCGTTGATGCGGTCCCCGATGTAGCCTACCTGGTTATCCTCCGTGGTCCGCGTCCAGCTGATGTAGAAGGCCTTCTCGTAGCCCTTCATCTGGCAGAAGAGCCTCCAAGAGGACAACCATTCTCCTTTATCCCTCACGGTGGCAGATGGAGGTAACTCGGCAGTCGCCTGGCCGCAAAGGCAGTCCGCGTCCGCAGGCGCTGAGGCGTCGTTGGAGCACTCTGCCAGACCCCACCCGTTGCACCAGTCTATCTACAGGCATACGTCGAAATCAATTAGTTGTTAAAGTGTGCCATGAATCCGCAGGTTTGGCTGTAACACTTCACAAACATTCAGAAACAAGCGGTTTATTGCGGCTTATTGCCGCTTTTCCTAGCGCTGCAAGCAGATTTCACACTCTGGCAAGCCAGTGCCATTGTACCAGTCGATATCCAGGCTTGCATGCCTAGACATATCAAAATGACCCTCAAAA
>JASANA010012104.1:0-43755 GCA_030248095.1 Ptycholaimellus sp. GST1_10 | reverse complement strand
ATATTGCCCAATTCATAATGCTATTTTCTTTTTAAATTGTTAGCTGCACTATTTGACGGCTTCAATAGCCGCCCGTGCATGTTTCAAATTTTGTGGCATTTCCAAATTCGTAAAATTATGAGTATTTTCATTTTACTGCCAATTCATGCACCAAATAATACTAAATTTATTAGTAGTTAGAAATTAAACCCGAAACATGGAAACATTTCGTTTACACCTCAATATGTTATTTACTTCTTTTCATTTATTTTCTCAATTAATTACCAGTACAGAGTAGCAGTGAGCCAGAGCGGGTTTCCCAGTCCCTCGGGATGTGTCCCTTGGCGCTCGTTCAAAGGTAGCGTTTGACCCCGACGGGTAGTGAATGGGGTGGTTTGTGGGCGGTTGATGGCTGAGGGTGGGGGGAGGGCAGAGGGGGTCTGAGCCGGTGAATGGGAGGGCTGGGGAGTGGAATGCTGAGGTTTTGCCTCCTCCTCCTTTCCTCCCTCCCTCTCACTCGCCTGGCTGCCCCGCCCCGCGTCCCAAACTCCGCCTTCCGCCAGTTTGCCCTCCTCCCAGGGGCCCTTCCAAACTTCCTGTGCCCCTCCCTCCACCCTGCATTTCGCCCCTAAAACAACTCCATCCGCCAGGTTCTTCAACCTTCCACCAAGCAGGCCCCCTCCCTCTTTTTCCTCCCCGTCTCCCTTTTCCTCCGCTGTCAAAGAGGGCAGTGGAGAGGCCATCCTCTCGGCCTTATCGAGCCACTTCCGCCTCCATTTCATGCGCCTGCCCCCTCTGCTCCCACCTGCGCGCCCTCACTCCCCTTTCTTCCTCACCCTCTCTGCCCTATCAGCTGCAAAAAGAATAGCTCCCACTCTCTGCTGGCAGGCAACACCGGGAGCTGGAGCGCCTGCATTTCCCCCGGGGCCTCCGCACTCACTCATCCTCGCTCTCTCCATGCCGCCGCTATTCTGAGCACCACCAGTCCTTACTCTCATCGCACACCGGGATGGAGGAGTTTTTCGCGGCGCTTGACGGAGCCCCGCTTCGCATCGAAGGCTGGCTGCGAGTTTGCGGTAAGCTCTTTCCCTTTTCCCATTCCGATTAGCCCCGTCCTGTCTCACTGGCCGCCCCGGCAAAAGCTCTTGCGCAAACTCTCCGCCGCTTTTTCCAGCCTATTCTTGTAGGTCAGGCCGCTTGGCACAGGCAGTGCGACAATTGAAATGCAAAGAGGCTATGGGGAGGGGGGGCGGTTGAGGGAAGAGGGAGTGGGAGAGGTGTAGAAAAAGCGATTGTTTGGCAGCCAGGGGTGAGGGAGCGGTGGTTTTTGTCTTATGGCAGAGATTGGCTGGGCGAGAGAGAAAGAGTGAATGTTGCCCTGGGGACTCTGCCGGCGGCCGCCCCGAAAATAGGCTGCGCTTTCAGCCGCGGATGAGGCTAGGTTGGGGTTTTTGTGTGGTCAGTCAGTCTAGTAGAGGGGGTGTGTCGGGGAGGAAGTGTGAGGAGAGGAGGTGGCGACAGGTTCCTCTGGGATGCGTCGGTGAGGATCGTTCATTGTCGCCGCAATGATCTTTAGGGCGGAGATCGGTGCGTAGGTGGCTCAGATTTTCACTACCACCACCGCCGCCCTCCAACCTCCGCTTGCTCCCCTTTGCCGCAAACCACTTGATGGGATTAGATGGCGTCTTTGCACAGCCCTCCTCCAGCCCACACACCCCCGCATCTCTCCACACCTCTGCCTCCTTCTCGCCTTCGCTAATTTTACAACCACAGCCTCTCTCCCCCTCAGCTGAAGAGCTGGAAGCTCGCTTTTCCACCAGCTCACCTTTATGTACTCGCTTTTTGGGGCGGCGAAAAAACACAACCGCAGGCAACTTTTACAGCAGCTCAGCAAAAGGGGCTGGCACCAATGCGAAGACATGTAATGAAAAGCGGGCAAAGAAGTTGTGGGAGTGTAGGAGCGAGACCCAGTCAGGGGGTGTGTAGTGTAGTAAGTGGTCTAGGGCAAGGCTTTAGGGCCCAACTGAGCAGAGGTTCACAGCGTTCCAATCGTATTTTCGGCCTCCAGTTTCCAGCACACCTTCACCTTGCTTAAGCCGCTTGCATTGGCCAGTGCCGATTGAAAATGGAGCTGACTCTTCCATTAGGGAAGAGCAAAAGGCTATAACACAAGCGCAGCCATGGACTACAGACACACACACTCTGGGCAAAGGCTGAGCCGCGGGAAGTGACTGTGGCCTTGCATAATGAGTAGGTGAAGGTTGTCTGAGCGTATGTTCTCCGCCTGCCCCAACCGCTTCCCACTCACTCGATACGTGCCGCCCCAGTCCAGTCCCCTTCAAAACTGAAGGTACAACAGAGCTACAGTTGTAATTTTGAGCACAAATGTTTTGTAGCAGAGGCGGGGAGAGGTCGGGGAGCAAGAGGGAATGAGTAATGTCGACAAGTGTTTTGGCTTGGCTGTTAGAAATTGCTGGGTTTTGTGGCTTGTGGTGCCAACTGTTTTTCTTTTTATATCTGGCAGGGGGCCAGAGTGGACCTGTCTGGCCTTATCTCGCCTGGGAGGACCTTGACACAATCGCGCTGTGAAGGGCTGGAGCCCTTCAATTAGGCGGCTAAGGGGGCGGATATTAAGCGGCCTTGCTTCCGGTCACTTCATAAGCGGGCCCAGGCACCCCTGGGACAGTCCTCTGTGGCCTATCCACAAACCCCTCTTGGCTACAGGCCCGGAGCCGAGGTGGGGCGGGTTTATTCTGGCCAGTGTCATGCATGCAGCAGTGTAGCTTCGTAGGCGATGCTTATTGTGAGAGAAGGGAGGGCTACTGCGGTTAGGAGATCGTGCGCGGCGGGTGAACAGCCTCGTGAATGGAGGGAGGGGGGCTGAGGTGGGGGAACTCATTGAGGCTTCAGGATGTCTGCCGGATCAAGGGTATCCAGGTGGCTAGGCGAGGGGTGTGTAGGAGAGAGGGTGAAAGTAGGGTGAAGGCTGAGGGCGTTGCGGATGCTCTACGGCGGGCGTAGACAAGAAAGAGGAGCGTCCTGCCCCTTTGAGGCGCTGGGAAGCTGGCTCCCCTCCGGCCTCTCAGTAAACACGTCTGACCCCGGCCAACCGCATTCGCCTTCGCAAGAGGGTAAAGCTCCGCACAGGCCTCAAAGCCCCCTTAGCCAGTCAAAACAAAGACGTCTGGCCTCCGTTCCCCTGCCCCCCTTTTGGGGGGGACCAGGCCGCCGCTCTCTGATGGCTAATGACATAAAAGCTCTCTCTGCCCTGGCCGTGGGCTGGCTGGTGAATAGGCCCCGAGAGAGGGAGAGTGTGGCGACATGGAGGTTGTTGTAGGGTGGTAGTGGGAATCTAGGTCTCGCTGGGAACCGTGGAGACCTTTCCTGTCCCTTGCGCTCATCCCCCTGCCCTGGTGCATGCGCTCTGGGGCGGTGCACTTCATCCTTTTTTCTCCCCACCCCCCCCCCGCCGGGGGCGGCCGGCCCCTCCCCCCCCCCCGCCCCGGGCCGGCGTTTTTTGGAGGCCAAAAAAATTATCCCGCCGTAAAGGCGCTGCTGGGGGGTTTTTTGCTGTCATGGCTCATGAAAAGGGAAAGGAAAGGCGGGTGGGCCCCTTGTGTGGCGATTTGGAGAGGAGAGGAAAAAGCGGGCCAATCAATGGCGTGGCTGTTGAAGGAAGGCGAGGAAGAGAAGCGGGGGTTGCGATTGGCTGAAGTGTTGACAGGAGGAGGGAGTTTATTCAATTGGAGAGGCTGTCGTGGATAGTACGGGCGGCATGAGGAGTGGCACGCAAATACCCGCGCACTGCATTCACACGCCCAACTCACCCTTTTCCCTCCTTTGAGGCCGCCTATGGATGGGTCGTCGGCGGAAGTGCACAACCCTACCCTCCACACAGCCTCCACATGTCAAAAGAATTTCACTCACAACTTTCGCATTTTTTCAACCAACACGCTACATGACAGGTCCAAAGAGCACAAGCTGCATTGTTATTGTCGTAAAACACAAATAGAAACCTGCTGAAAGAAAACGCTTGCTTATGCGAAATTAGATTAGAAAACTAGAAATTAGAAAAATTAGAAAACGCCCTTCATACTGATAAACTAAACTAATTGTTTTACTTAAAACTATATAGCAATGAAAAAACACATAACATTGAAACAAACATTCAGCCAAAACTTGTGATGATTGCGAAATTCCAAACGGTACGGGTTTCTTTCTATTATTGCGCCTTTTTGTTCCACTTGTTCTTACTTATCTAAACTCTGCACCATTAGATATATTATTCAAGTCATTTTCGAAAGAGGTGCAATTAGTTTTTGTTTAATTATTGCGTTGATTGACGCTACATCGTGCTTCTTTGCATAAGTTTAAAAAGAAGTATCTTACCTTAGCACCATTAACGAAAGAACGAAAAACACAAATATTAGAAAACTGTCGTAATCCCTAAATTATGTTAATTGAGTTTTAAACAACTATTTATTATTTTCATTGAAAATATTACGCTATTAATGTAGCTCTCTATTTTGCAAGAGCTTTTGCATACAAACTTAATGAGGAGTGCTTCCATTGATTATTTCGCTGATTTTATAAAAATACGTCGTATTTTGCTAAAATTCAACAAGGATTATTTGCTAAAAACAAACAAGATAACTCCAAAAAATTGCGTTCATAGTTGGCCAACAATCCTACCTATGATTAATCGTACTGTAAAATCTCAAAATTAAATGAATTTTTAAAACACATTAAAAAACCCAACCTAATACAGCAAACCTAGATTTTTCCCAACAGCACTATATTTCTCATACTTACGAGCCACTCGTTTATTTCAATCCGATAAGAGAAATTTTAAATTGAATTTCTTCAATTTCCAGAAAAATTATACTGCAATTGATGTCATCAAAAATGAGTTGAAAACAATAGAGTATAAAATGCCGAAAGTTCGATAAGAACACGAACCGTAATTTAGCATTTTATAATCCATTTTAATGTTAAACTATTGCTCTCTTATAGCTTAATTTTTTACATAAGCAGTAAATGTTAACCGCATATCAAAAACAAAAAACCAACTATCAGACTTCGCAAAGGCTTGTGGTGGTGTCCAAGGAAAATTAAATGATAAGGATGGAAGGAAGTATTTTAAAAAGTTAGAGACATTTGGCAATTTGACCTTGAATGAATATTATTGAGCTATGCTGGATTCTTAGTATTTTCAAATAACTATCTCGGTCGGTCAAAAATGCATAACCCCGCTATGGAAGCAGAGAATAATGGATATGCAGAGGAGGCCATCGACTGCGGACCGACGAGCTCTAGCACAGTAGGCGACTGCCTCACCTGGCGCCCCGCCTACGTCGTCATTCGACAGGACGAACAGAGCCTCGTCGCCTATCGCAATGAGCTTGTATACTCCCTTCTATTCTATCTTTTGAGCAGCCTTCTCAGTAAAAGTTTGCAGGCTTCGCTGCGCTCCGGGCGCTTCCTGCCGCGTCTGCGTCTGGACGGCGGCGTGAAGGCATTCCGACGCTTCTACGGATACCCCGCCTCCTCCTCCTTCTTCTCTCAGTACCACCCTTCCCCTTCACTCTCCGCCACACTCCTCCACCACATTTCCAGGGATCTGGACTCAGGCCAACGGCGGATGGCAGTCATTGATGGCGACGCACTCAGCATTGTTCAAGAGGTATCAGCTCAAACTATGCTAGGAGTCTTCAGGGAAATTGATGGTTGAGGCTGTTGTGATGGAACCGAGTGGGGAGGCGGAACTGGATGCCCATCGATTCAGCACCTACCACGGACGAGGCTCTTTACAAAAGCAATCTGGTAAAGCTTTTTCCTCTCCACTTCAGCCCTCTTCACCCGCAATGATTCTTAGCACCTTTTTTCTCTGATGTTTGCTGATGAAAAGAGCGCATGTAGATTTTGCTGCATATTGATTGTTCCAGTGAATGGCCTGAGTTAGTCTGGAATGATTGCGCAGGAGATTTGTGATGCCGAGTAAGAATGTGCATATTGATGAAGTGCTGTTAGATGGAGTGCAGGATGGAACCTAGCAGCTTCTCTGCTTCTCCGGCCAAGCAGGGTCTACAAAAGGGCATTCAATTACCGCGGCATGGGGGGCGCAAGCAGGTACCTGGCCCCGTCCTCCATCGATCTCTGCCAGCCAGACAGGGGAGCCTCATAAAGCTGGGGCGCAATGCGTCAGCAAGGCTGGTGTTTTGAGGAAAGGGCGGCGTAATTGCTTCCCTTTTAGGGCCAGGCCTATCGCCTATCAAGAGTCGGAAGTGGAGGTTGAGGGGCTGGGGCGCCGGTGGTTGGGAGGGCTGCCCGCTGTGAGGTTGGCAGTAGGAGGGGGGGGGCGTGTGTGTATGCTTTCGCACGCCGGCTCGCCAGGAAAGGCAAGCAATTCGCCCTGCCGGCCGTATTTGCCCTCGCCTACGTCAGCCCAGATATTTCCAGCCCGCCCATTTCGCCACCTCATTCCCGCCTTCTTCCTTTCCAGCCCCCTGCTTCTCTGGCTCCATTCTCTTGCTTTCGCTCTGCTGATGTGCCAGGATACTGAGCCCTGTGGTGAAATGCAGCACTTTGCCCTGGGCAGGATTTATGGGCTGGCGCGAATGGGGGGGGGGACCTATCAGAGCCTTTGTGGGGAAGGTGTAGGTTGGGTCATGAGAGTGGGCAAGGCAGGCTAGAGCAGGGGGTGGATTTATGCAGGCTGGCTGGTAGACAGGAGAGGGGACGCTGGTGGAGGGGTATTTGTGGAGGAAAGTGATCCCGGTGGGTCCAGGCAGAGAGAGGGCGGGTGTGTGTGTGTGTGGGGCGGATATGAGGAGTATGGGGCGTCCATCTGGAGCGCCGCCAGCCGTCTTCCTCCATTGATCTCTCCTCGCTTCATTTCCCCACCCCTTCGCCACCATCGCCTTCCATCCACCTCTTCCCTCCACCCCCAGTCCTTCCATTCTCATCAGTGACCAGTTGCCAGGCGCCACCTTTTTTGCATCTTTCCCTGAGGACCACTCCGGGGCCCAATGGAAGGAGGAGGGTGCGTTAAAGTATTGGCCAGGCGTGATAAGGGGGCGCGAACTTGGCTGAATGGCGTGGAGGAGGAGGCAGCATTGTGAGAGTGAGGCAGGGAGGGCAGTTGGGGTCTGGGGAGGGGGTGAAGGGATGGAGAGAAGGGAGGGGTTGGGCGAAGATCGCCTTATTAGACGCCCATATGCGGGTCATCTGCCGAAGTGCCGAGGCGAGGAGAGGACAGGAAGGGTAGATCTTTGTTCAGGTACGGACGAGGTCTTTCCTCTCCCTCTCTATCTGGCCAAGGCATGGGGTTGTATGAGTCAGGTCTCCCTCCCTCCCCCCTCGTTTCCATGACTGTGCCATGACTATCTCTCTGCCCGGCCAGTCTCTCCCAGCTCTGCTCTGAGAATGGGAGCGCGGGAGGCGAGGCGCGTCTGTTTTGTCTGCTCGCCTCCCTCCCCCCCCCTTTCAGCGGGGGGGGGGGGGGGGGGGGGGGGGGGGGGGGGGGGGGGGGGGGGGGGGGGGGGGGGGGGGGGGGGGGGGGGGCGGCGCGCCCCGGGCGGGGGGGGGGGGGCGGGGGGGGCCCCCCCCGCCCCCCAAACCCCAAAAACCCCCCCCCCCCTACGGGGGGGGCCCGGGGGGGGAAAGGGGGGGGGGAGGAAATGGGGCGCTGAGTGGCAGGGCTGCTTTTTACGGTGCCGCTAGGAGGAGGCTGAGGTAGTGTGGTGAGGGGAGGGGAGGGGTTATGAGGGCGGCAGGCGCGTTCGAAGCCTCCTCTGCGGTGCAATGGCTAGGGGCTCCTGGCTAATTGACTCCGGGCGGGAAGTGGCGCTGTGAGAAGCTGCGGTGAAAAGGATGCGGTGGGAGGAAGGGGAGGAGGTGAGTGGGGGCATGCCGGGACTCTGCTGTTGGCTGGGATGGCGTCGACGGTCTCGATGCTTCCACTACACCAGACTCAACCCCATGTCCAAGCGAACCGTCTACCGGCTCATCTATCACCGAGGTTTCGGATATAGATTTGGTGGAGCATTTGTTTCAGGCTAGTTTGCGTAAATCGAATTGCTTCCTGGCCAATGATGAATTTACTTGCTTGCCAGCAAAGTGTTTCTGCTTGTGAGGATTAAGACCATTGGTGAACTAGGGATGAGGCGAGGTTGGGATTTGGGCGGGGCGGAGGGTTGGAAGAAGCGGGGGAGAGGAAGGCTTGTTTTTTCGGCGGCTGTTGTGAAGGGACAAGAAGGTGGGGGGTGTGTGTAAGTGTTTCTGGGCCCAGAAGGTCGCCAGTTCCCCTGCTCTTCAGGCCTCCTGACCCTTAGGCTGTGCTGTGCTGTGTGTGGAGAGGGCAGAGGAGGGGGTGGGGCTGGAGAGTGGCCGTAGCTGTCAACAGGAGCAGTGTCCATCCAGCTAGGGTGTAGAGAGCAGGGTGCTGGTAGAGGCAAGGCAGGGGAGGAGATGCCGTTCCCACTGCTGCGGCAGAAGAGTCTGAGTGCGCTAGGAAAGGCAGGCCGACGACGCAGCTCACCGACTCCCTCCTTCAGGGCAGGTTGGACTTCTCTTTCCCTCTCCCTCTCCATCTGAGGAGAGAGAGGCAAAGTGGCCGCCATTTGCCTCAGCTGAGGCAGAGTGATGGGGAGGGAGGGGAGGGGCGACTGCCTTCCAGTCTTCTGTTTGTCGATTGTGTGTGTGTCGGCAGGGCGATTGGTGTGCGGACGGGTGGCAGTGAGTGGACGGGGCAAATCCAGTCACGGTTAATTGGCTTTTCTCCACCCACTCTCCTCCTTTGCTCCCTTCTCTTCTCTTCGCTCCCCTCCCTTCTCTATCTCTCTCCCAACTGCCCCTCCCTCCCTCTCTCTCCAGCCGCAACTTCGCCCTCTTGTCGCCCACTCTTCGCGCGCGCATAACAATTGCAGGTCAGCTGAGGCGCGTATTGCGGCTGTGGTGCACACACACTCCTCCTCCTGGCCATCCCCCACTTGGCCGAACAGGCCAACGTCTGGACACCTCGCCCAGACACATTCTCGCCCCATCCTCAACCGACACCCCCCTTTAGTCCAATTGCCGACCCATTTGTTCCCACCTCCCCTCCTCACATCAACCAGTGCCGACTATCAATTGCGACTCTCGCAGACATAATTTCTGAATCGTCTCTGCCTTTGATATGCGCTTGTTGAAGGCTAGAAGTTGCCTGTTTGCAGTGGCGCGAGAAAAGGGTGAGTGGGAAAGCAGGAGTATAGGCAGCTTAGAGGCTTCTTTTCTGGTCCAACCGAGCGCCAATGCTCCTATTGTGGGCGCTGAACTCACGCGCGCCGGCCAACACAGCCTCTTTTCTTCGCCTCACCCCCCACTGGCAGTCTCATGCTGCTTCGGACCACCCCCAACCCCCAACCACTTTCACTCCCACTCCCCAGGTCAACTCATCGATCAAGCAGGCCCTGCGCTCCTTCGCGATTTTTGATGATAGGCCTCTTTTCTGGCGGAGAGACAAAGGCAGCCTGGAAGGTGCGGGGCGTGAGCGATGAAATCGGAGCGGGCTTTCACCGCCCCGCCCTTCCCCCGCCCTCAACCCCAACCCACCTCGCCTCCCGTATTTGGAGAGCAAAGATAGGGAGTGCCCCCATCTCCTCTGCCTACCCCTGCCAAAAAGCAGCCTCCGGGACCGGAACAGATGGAGAAAGCTGCTAGGCACTCCATTTTCGGCATCTCTTGAGGCCGCTCCGATTGAGGCAAGTGGCTGCTCGGATGTGGCCTATGTCCCCTGGCCCCATTCTCACTGCTAATGCCCTCTTCTCAGGGGACTGAGTGAGGGAGGGAGGGGAGAAAGGGGGTTTGGCCGAGCCTGGAATACCTTGGCAGACCTTGGCCGGTGAGTAGGTGTAGGCGGGGAGGGGACTAAGTCGCTTACACCTAGAGGGAGAGTGAGCGATCCTTCTTCCTCTCAACAACCGGAGGAAGCGCGGCCTAAATCGCCACTTCTTATCCCAATAATACCCGCCTTTGCTCTCTCTCCTCTCCCCTCTTCTCTCTCTCTCACTCCCCTGCCCCTTTCTCATCCCAAGCAGAGGTGCTCAGTGCCCCGTCTTTGTACCCAGTCCTTCTCCCCCCCCCCCCCCCCACCACCTCTGCTCTCCTTTCGTAATAGGGGGCGATACCTTCTGGCCGGGACACACCTTTGTATCCTCCCATTCACTCACAGCCCTCCCCTACACCCTAACTTCCCGCACACGCCTCATTTCACCCATATCTTTCGCCTCCTGCTTCATCCTCCAGGTCTTCAAACATCACTCACATACTCAACTGCCGCCCCATAGGAAGTTGTTCGCCTCCTTATCACAACATCGTTCCTTTCAGCCTAGCACCTCTTCCGCCCCTCCCCCTCTCATTTGATGGGCCCGCTCTTCCTGAACCCGTTTTCTTTCACGAGCCTCCAGGTGGCTGGCGTTTTTTTGCCTTTGATCCCCCCCCCCCCACTGGCAAAGACCCCCAGCTCTGCATGCTCCAGATCTACACGCCCTCCTACTCCTCCATCCAACCAACTCCCTTCCACTCATCAAAGTAGTGTGTTCAGCCCATCCTTGACTTCAGCCAGTAGATTCGCCCAGTTCTTTGCCTTCCTTTTCAACGGGGAGGCGTGAAATCAGAGAATCGGGCGATTGAACTCCTAGACACCTCTCTCTGGCTGAACGCTGAAAGAAGGCGCGAAGTGTCTGGGCGCACTGTAGGACAATAGGCAGGGTCGTTGACGCCCTCAATTCGTTAGGGATGGATGAGGCCCCAGACGGCAGCGCTCCTCTGCACTACTTTCAAGCCTCCTTTTCCCTTTCCCCTCAGCCTCCTCTCCAGAAGTTCCAGCCGTTTTGAGAAAGTGAAAAAAGGGGAGTGAAAATGTCCCTCTTCCACCGGCCCAGGCGAGGAGGTGTGGGCCAGCCGGCGGAGGTGAACTACGCCTTCCAGTCCGTGCCTTACGTCATCAGCAAGCGCGGCTCCAAGACCCCCAACGTTCCTCGTCGTCCGCTCTGTCAGTCCGCTTTCCCCTCCATCACTTTCCCTCTGCGCATTGTGCATGCCTCCCTCCGGCTGGGGACGGGAGGGATGATGGATGAGTGATGTTTGCGCGAGGTCAGCGACAGACACACAGGTCTTCTTCCCTCTCGCTTGTCAAAAGGCGCGACCTGTCTGGCCCAATCTGCACCCGCCGGGCCTTCCCCTCGGGGCCTTCCTTCTATAGGCTCCCTCACTTCCGCCCTCCAATCCCCTCACAACTCTCACTCAATCACCCACTGCGCCCGCCATGAATCAACCTGACCAGCACTGGAGTGGACGCCGTCTCAAACGGGCTGCTACCAGTTTGTTCTTTTCATTCTGTCTGCGTAATGAATGGATGCTTGTGGGCAGAGTGATCCTCGTTTTTCTTCATTAGCCTTTTCCCAGTGTGGGGTGTTTAGTAGCAGTTTTGAGTGAATGTTTGCTAGCAAACGCAAAACTTGATTTTGGAAGAGTTCCCTGACGAGGTGAAAATGCGAACTTCCAACCAACCAACTGCCTCAACATCTGCTGCCGCTTTGTTGGGCGAGGTTGCTTGGAGGGGCGGGTAAAAAAGAAGAGTTATGCCCGGCATTTCCGCCGCAGGCTTCAGCTTTTTTGACCCTGGCCAGGTGGCTCCTGTCGCTGGAAGACCAGCGCTCCAAGCGTCCTCTAGTCGCGCCAGTGAGGACAGTTGGTCACACTTCTTGGACCACTTTACACCCTTCTCTTGCGTCAGAGGCGAAGGGGTTTCGGATGAGCTCACAACATCCACCAGCCCTCACTTTATCACCATGTCCCCCTCCTTAGGGCGCTGATGAGGAGAGGAGGGGAAGTGGGAGTGGAAGCATTTGAGCACTTTCTGAAAGCTGTCAGCAAACTCGCCTGCTCTCAGCTCACTTTTTCCCCGCCTACTCTGCTCAAATCTGGGAGCTGCCAGTTTACTACGGCCGCACATTTTTGGCCTAGATCTTCTTTTTGGAGCCAGTGAGTTCAGAATTAGATGGCTCCTCAAAATTATTGTGCAGATCTGTTTTATTTACCTGCTCATTATTTAACGCATAAAAAGCAAATTTATGAAAACTAGCACAGTTTTCCCCAATAAAAGAAAATGGGTGTTTGAAAGCCGGCCAAAATGTGAAAGGGCGATGGCTTTGTGCTCGTCGCTGCTGCAGTGCTCTCACACGGCGCCTGAGCTGTTGCCCTACGACGAGCTTGGTTACTCCTCAACACCTACCTTCTTCAATAGCAGCCCCTTCTCATGTCGTCTTTGTGAGAGGGGGAGGGTGGCGGTGAATGGGGCTTTGACCTCCGCTTGGTTGGCGAAAGAGCGAGGCGGGCATAAAGTGAATGAGTGCGTGTGGCCTGCGACCTCTGGGAAACCAGTCGGAGAGGGGGCAGAAAGATGTTCCCTTCCCCTCTCTTTCGCTCCCTGCGCAAACGAATTGCCGCAACATCTGGACGCCGCCTAAACTCCCGTGCCTAAGTCCAACGCCGCTTTTTCCTCCCTTTCCTCCTTCCCTGCCCTAAGTTCCCCTAAGCGCGGAGAGGGGCTGGGGGAAGCGAGGCCATTTGATGTGGAGTGGGGCGCTTGGCGTTGAGCATACAGGGAGGAGGTCCTTTTGCATGTTTGACTAGTGCGTGTGCGTCTTGAGCTCAGCACTCTGCACCTACTTTATTTCCCATTCGAATCCGCAGCCTTGTGCTGCGCTTCTTTTCAGCCTCGCTTTCAAGCCTAGGCCAGTTTTCTGGTGGCCGAGCGTGGCAAAGTCAATTTAGGCCTCCGCCCTTCCCTTCCCCAGCGCCTCACTCCTCCCAAAAAGCTGGGGGGGGGCTGTGTGGCCGGCGGAGATTTGGAGGCCCTTTGATGGCCTTTTCGGAGAGCCTGATTTTCTGGCGCCTACCCGCACAGTTCCCTCCTCCCCACAGCCCTCATTCTCCAGTCGCTCAGCGATCGTCTCTTCCCTTCACATCCCTCCAACCCCTCCTCTCTTCCTCTGCCCTCCACCGCCATACGTCCACTCTCACTGGGCGCACCTCTGGCCAGAACGGGGGCGCAGGAACGCTAGGCCAGTTCTCCCTTTTCCACTCTTTCATTTTCCTCCACCCCCATGCGCCGGGTCTCGAGGCAGGCGTTTCTTTATTCATTAGCCCTCCCCAGCCTCCCCAGAGGTCCCTGGGCTTATTGCCTCCTCCAGCCAGTCTCTGCCTTTCGCGACCAAAGAAAGCAGAACTGTCTTTCCTCCATCCCTGCTCTCTCGCCTGCCAACTTAGGCAGAGCAGTCCTACCCCAGCTTGTGCGGCGTTTGTATGCGCAATGAATCAGGGCCCTCTACTTTTTGCGCTGCAGGGGGAGTAGAGTGACAGCTCATGCTCTATGCATTGCCCGAAAAAGGCGTGCCAGACGACAGGTTTCGAGCAGAGCCTCATTCTCCATCATTCCTCTCCACCAGTCCAGTTGCCAGCTTGCAGAGCCTGAAACAGTGATGGGGAGGGGTGGTTGATTAGGTTGATGTGGGAGTGGGTGAGCTGGCTGCTGGGGCTGTGGGGGGCGCTGGTGCGGTGGCTGGGAGGCTTCCGTCGGGTGTCGGGTGAGGAGGAGGGAGCGTGTCTGGCGCCGAGCTCTCCGCACGTCTTCCGCCTCGCCCATTGCCAAGTCCAGGACGGTCAGCCTTTTCCCCCCCGACTCCTCAAAACGATAGGGAGCTCTTTGCGCGGTCTCAAGTGCGAGCGTTCGGGAGGTTGGAGAGAGAGTGAAAGTTGGTGCGGAAGTCCAGCGGGGGGCTTCCCAGGGGCTGGCTGGGAGCGGGAGGGGAAGGCGGCCATTCATTTAGCCTCCGGCCTATTGTAGCAGCTGCGGGAAGGTGAAAAAGGAGGAAGTGGAAAGAGAGAGTGGAATGGGGTGTCATAGCGAGTCGGCAGGCGTTTGCGATCGTCGGAGGCCACTCAGGCCTGAAAAGGCCGCCAGCGTTGCGGCTGAGGTAGGGAGGAGAAAGTAGTGTGTGGAGGGAGGTGTAATGGAGGGCAGGAGACATCCAGTTGGAGCCCTCCTCCTGCCCACCTCCTGCCCTCCCGCGGGCAACCTCCCTTCGCAGGGTGCCACCAGCCGGGCAACGACGAGCCTAATTGTCCTCCGCAGTCCCCCCTCCCCTTACCCCGACCAAGCCCTGTCTTCCCCACCTGCTCCACCTCCAGCCGCCCCCCTTTCTTTTTGTCATCGCCCCCACGGGGGGGGGGGTATGTGTGTGTGTGCGGGTGAGGAAGAGATGTGGACGAGCGCACATCGTCGTTCTCTCCCCTCTGCTCCCTTCTCTGCCCCCTCCGCGCTCTTCCCCCGCCCACTCCCCCTCCCTCCCGCACCCTAGGCCGGCATTCCATCAGTCCTCCTAGCCCACACTCCCTGCACGGCCAGCCCTTTTTCGAAGCCCTACCTGGCCATCCATCTAAGCTCGGAGGCTTCTTCCAGTCTCTCTGGCCATCATGTACCAGCGCCCCATCTACGGCTACGGGGAGCTGGGCTTTGCAGCCCACTGCACTACCTTACGACCCTACAATCGAATCAGTCGTAAGCACCCATTCCGGCCCCGCAGACACTGTGCCCATTCAGCGCTCATAAACGCGGCCTTCAAGTAGTGGTTAATGTGAAGGGTGAGGGTGGAAGGAGGAGTGTGTGTGCGTGTGGTGGGTGCCTGAGTAGTGAGTGGGCGTGGTGTATGTTAGTGGGTCGCGGCGCGGTGTTACGAGTGTTTGCGTGAAGGAAGGGCTGGGAGCATTAAATCCTCCCACTTTCCAGATCTCCGCCCTCTTCTCCTTTCACCACCCTCCCTACCCATTGCTTCAAAGCTCCCTTTTCCTCCCCATAAGAAGCTTCGTTTCTCACCTCTCGTATGCTGGGCACAGATTTGCTCTGCCATTTCGCACCGTCTCCTCTAAGCCTCTATGCGTTCACAGCAAAAGGCTGCTGCTCTGCAAAGATGGCTGTAGGACTGGGGGAGGAGGTGTTGGCATAGGTGGGGAGGGGGGATAGATAGGATGATGTGGGGCAGTGGTGCTAGTATTTGCTCGTGCGTCAGGGGCAGAGAGAGTGTAGAGGGTCCTGAGAGGTGGGGGCGGAGTGTAGAGTAGTGGCCAAGGCGGCGGCTGACCTAAGTAGAGGCTGGGGCCCTCCAATATTTGCCGTCTCGCGCTTGCGCCCACCTTTAGGCCCAGTCTCCTGGCTACCGCTGCCCTCCAAAGCCCATTTTTAGTCCGCCTTCTTTCCGCTCTGATTGGGGGCGGAAAAAAACAGGGATTAACCCTGTTTATGGGTCTAATTGAACCTAGTTGTGCTGGCCTGGCTCCTAGTAGGGTGGGTTGGGATGGGGGAGGTGTGGAGAGGGCGAGGTTGTGGTTAGGGGATGGTGATGGGAGTGGGGGGATGGGGAGGAGGGGAACGGAGGTGACCTTTGATGATGAGGGCGGTTTTTGGGCGGGCGGGTGCGATAGAGGGCGGGGCGGGGATGGATGGGCGCTCGCATATTGGCCAGTGGCCTATGATGAATGATGCACTAATGCGCTCTGTTTGCCTTGGCGCATTATGCACCGGCGTCTTCACTACCCTGCCCTGTTGCATTCCCCTGGCCAGAACTGAGAGGGAGAAGCTCCGGCCTGTCAGGTGTGGAGGTGTGCTGGGGAAGAGTGGGTAGAGGTGAGTGAGGCTGAGTGATGGAGGGAGGGAGAGGAAACCGGTCTCCCCGGCCTTCGCCAATCTCAGAACCCTGCTGGTCAAACGCTGGAGTCCATCTTCCCTCCGAGGAGAGGCCGCCAGCCTGTGGGTGGAGCTGGAGCAGGCTAAGCACTGCTCAAACATCCTTTCACCTCCAACCTCACCGCCCCACCATGCCTCCCTGCTTTACTCACCCTTTCTTCCTCCTTCATACACCGAAAATCCCCTCATTGTTGCTAAATTTGTCATAATAAGCCGTCATAAGCGGGACGGGAAATGCGGTCCAGTTTGTAGTAATAGGTGTAGGATGGTGGCGAGGTTCCCAGCCAAATGGCCAACTACTAGGGGGCGCGGCCTTTTTGCTCCGTGGAGCCGGTTGACTGCTCTGATTGTCTCTGACAGGCCCTGTCTCTCTCCCTCCTGCCTCCCCTCTCCCCCCAGCCTCTGAGGGGGGCGTCCAGTCATGTGGGGGCTGAGGGAGTGGACAGGGTAGGGATAGACTATCTGATGGACCTTGCCCTTTTTCGTCAGTGGAGGCCTCTCAAGGCGGCGCTCCTTCTCCGCCTGGCCCTCTGGCCCGCCGAATTGGATTAACCTCTCGCTTTCCCCCTCCTCCTCGGCCACCCTGCCTTTTCCAGTCTCCAGGACGCCAAAAGGCCAATTGAGGCCCTTCCCAGAGCAAAGCCTACTCGCACGAACGCGCGCGCACCTCTTTCACCTCAATTCACCCGCCTCCCTCCTCCAAGAAGGAAAGCCTCGGCCAATGCGAGGAGGATGTTCGGACGCCGCGGCTTCTGGAGCTCCACCCTCAGCCTCAACGTCATACCCGAACACTCCGTTCTAGCCTCCAATGGTCCATCAATCTCTGCCTCCTCTTCCCTCTCCCTCTCCACCCAGTAAAAGTGCTAGGCCTCATGCCTTTTACGACGCTCCTGCTGGACGAAGACAATGGGCTGTGTGTGTGAATGCGAGTGTTTGTTCTGGCCGCCTGTTTGCCTTCCATCCACCCATGCTCCAGCCAGGCTTGTCGGCCAACCTATCGAAATTGTTCAACATATTCATCAATAAACACTCGCTTCATGAAGGCATTTGTCGCAATTTCTCCTGAGTGTGAGTGAAATTCAGCTTTTCCTATCAATTTTCGTGCCAATGGGGACGCAAAAGAAAAGAGTAGGGCGATTGCAGACACATCGTACGACCTGGTGCAGCCGAGCGGAGGCTATGGCGGGGGCTATGGACGGAGCGGCGGGGCTGGGACTGAGAGTCTGGACAGACGAGGCTGGGCCATCACTCCCAGCGGCCATCGCCTCCCTCGTCAGAACCCTCTACAGCCTGACATGGCCGGTCCCGGCCTCTCCACCACCGACCAAGGACCCTCTACTCCGCAGAGACTTGCTGTTACATTTCCATCCCTTTCTTCTCTCCATTTAGCATCCTAGTTTGAAAAAAAGAGCGATAAAAGTTTCTTCAAAATATCCGTGCCAAAATGGGTATTCTGCGGCAAATACCTGGAGGGAAAATATGTATGCATGAAAGTCAAAATGAATTTCAGCTAAACCGTTTTTCCTGTGAGATTGAAATTCTTTGAACAATCTATTTTAAAAGTATTGAAATTCTTTGGAGATTTATGAAATATAAATCGTGCTCTTCTATAAGAAACTATATACAACTACTGAAATAACAGTCTTTATTGCATAAAATTGATAACAATAATAAGCATAAGCAATGGCTACTATTTCTAATATCTTACCTATTCAAATCAAAACGAGGCAATGCAATTTGCTTGCCGCCAGTTTTCCGTAAAATGTTGACATTTTATGTAAAGTTATTTCACAAAAAGACGTAAAAATTCAAATTATATTTTTAACAATTTTATGGCAACTATAACCATTGTAATTTTAAAAAACTACGCATGCGTTTTGCAGTTTTACCGAGCATCAGGCAGTTCCCAGAAGGTTGAATAAATTTTCCAGAGGCTTAAGCAAGGTGTGTTTAATTTTAATTGTCATTTTTTACCCAATCTTTCGCTTTCAACGATCAACAATATTTGTAACCGCAGAGCGATTAGCCATACAATTAGCCGTCCAATTAATTTAACTGGATTATACAAACATCAATATAATATGT
The DNA here is from genome assembly GCA_030248095.1 of Ptycholaimellus sp. GST1_10. Lineage (NCBI taxonomy): Eukaryota > Metazoa > Nematoda > Chromadorea > Chromadorida > Chromadoridae > Ptycholaimellus > Ptycholaimellus sp. GST1_10. The sequence goes on along the minus strand of JASANA010012104.1, from coordinate 25,907 downwards.
TATTATCAATGCTTCACTATGGCTCACTATATTGGATAGACATGCTTTGCTAAATCAAGCTAAAAATGCAGGATCTAAATCGCACTGGCTACTGTATATGAAATAACCTTTGCAAAAATGCTGGGATGCAGTGGCAGTGGCTTGGTGAAAGCCAGGTTGTAGGCATGTAAAAACCAGCCTCTTTTCAAAGCACTGCTCGCATTGCCTTTCCACACCACCCAAACCTCCTCCTACGCCCCATTTCAACTGCTCCAATATCGAAACCAGCTACATTAGCGATGCCTCTTTCTCGAATTGTCTCCAACTGCTGGGTTTGAGCTATAAATTAGCTGTCTGTAAATCGAATATTTCATTTACAAATCTGTTTATTGCAGAGTTTCCTTTCCCGTCCATTCCGCTACAACCCGCTGAAGCGAACCAAGAGCGTCTCCAAGTTGGACCGACAGAAAAGTTCACCACTGGATCCCAACGGGTGCGCTTCTTTTTCCTTCATTCACTCTCCTGTCTCCATGCCAGCCTCACACTCTCACTCTCGCATGCAACTCCTGGCCTCGTGGCCTAAGCCCACGTTGGTCTTCCCTGGCCTCTCTGCAAACACGCTGACTCTAATCTCACAGCGCGCGGGGGTCTCCTCCCAGGCCTGAGTCATGGCAGAAAGAGGGGTGACCAGGTTAAATAGGCAGGGGTGAATCTGCCCCCACCCTGAGTCAGCCAGTCGTCTTTTCATGCCCCAGCAACGCCTGCGCGTCCTCTTCTTGTTCACTTCCTCGTCAGGCAGGGAACTCTCCAGGGGATTCAGGGCCCGGCTGTCGACATGAATTTCCTCCGCAAGCGTCGCTCCCGTCGACAGGCCAGGTTGCACTTGTTTGTCGCCGCCGCTGATGGATGCCTGGAGCCGGGGACAGATGGCGCCTCTTTCAAGCTCCTGCCTCCCACCAAACCTGCCCCCGGAGTCCCGGACTGAAAAGAGGCCAGTTTTCTTCTGCTTCATGTGCGGTGCCCAGGGCTTTGATCTTGCCAGAAAATTCCGACATCCCCAGGCGCGCATAAAGTGGACGTAGGGAATGAGAAGGGCAGTAAGTAGGCAGGGCATGGTGGAGGGGTAAAATTACAAAGGCAAGGCGCCAGTAAATTCTCCAGGGGGGCAAGGAGGCTCATCCTTTGGAGCGCAGGGAAGTAATTTGTGGGAAAGGGGGGAGCCAAGGACGGGTGGGCGGAGTGGATGGGTGGGGGTGGTGGATCCGGAGTCTCTCTGGAGTGAGGATGAAAGGAGGGAGGGGGAGTAGGGGTGTGGAGGATTGCCTGATGCGATGAGTGGGGAGGGTGGAGCGTTTGGGCTCCTGCGAGGGTTCTTTCTTCTGCCAGCCAGTGTCAGCAGTGCCTAGGCTCACTCAAGCCTCTCCAGGCACCACAGGTGGCCCGCCTTGTCCGCTCTTATGGCCTCTCACCTGCCTCGATAATCACTGCCCTTCACTTGCCCACTTTTTGAATCCCGCCCCGACACCCTCCGATGCCCTGCCATCACTTTTCAACTTGGCGGTCTATAAAGATGCCGGTTTTTGCATCTATGGCAATTTCAATTCAGTTTGATAGGCTCGTTTTGTACTGGGGACTTTTGAAAAGAGGGCCACTTCTAGTGAGGGCGATAATCTGATCCACAGCTGGGGAGGCAACTAATCAGCTCTGAGGAGCGGCGTCTGGAGCGGTGGCGGCCCCTTGGGGCCCTTTTGCCCTGTCCAGCCTCAAGTCTCTCTCCCTCCTTCCCCGGCCAGCATGTCTCGGCTACAAGTAGGCCCTGGGCGCATCCTCTCCTCAACTCTGGCCTTTCCTTCCCCATCCATGCCTCGTAAATTCTCTCCCGCCCTCAGTCAGAGGCCAGACGTTTTTCCTCTACGCCCTCTACGTCACTCGTCATTGTCTAAATACCAGCAGACCCCCGTCCCTATTTCATCAGTTTAAACGGGCCAAGGGGCCTCTGCGAGTTCATTTATCTTGACGGCGGTTTTTGCGGCGCCTGAGGCTGGGAGAGAGTGAGGGGGCGCCTGTTGATCATCATCTTCCGGTTGCCAACGCCCATCCGCCCCCCATCTCTTCCCCCCTCTCTCTCTGCCTAGCCCTGCCCCTCATCCTCTCCCACTCCCCTTCACCTGACTCTATACATATATCTACCAGTCCCTTTCTGGCGAGGCCAGTGCAACCAGTTCTCCTGGTCGCCTCCCACGCTCATCCAATGCACCCCACCGCCTTTTTACACCTGACTTAGCGCACTGCTGGATTGGCGCGGGTGAGCTGGAAGTAGGTGGATGCAAAAGCACTTCTCCCTCCCTCATCTCCCTTCTCACCTGTCAATAATCCTCAATCTACCCGCCTAGTTTCACCTGTCTGCCTGCCCTTGAGGGAAAAACAGCTTGTCCAGAATAGAGAGTGAGGAGAGAGTTGGAAGTTGTGTGGGGGGTGAGCGTGGTGCTAGGCGACAATGGGCACAGTGTGAGTAAGCCGATGCAAGGCTGTGCTATGGGATGGGAGGCTTTTCTTTTGTAGCCATCTGTAGCCCAGAAGCAGCTCAGGCCATGAGTAATGCGCCCCGTTCCTCCGCGCATCCCCCCCCCTAGCCCCAGCCTCTGTTTGCGCCCCTCACACAGCAGCCACCTCTCGCGCAATCCACAGCCATCTCTCCCCGCACTTACGGCCTAGCCTCGCTCACAAACAACCCTCGCGTAATTGCTCCACAGGCCCATTCCCACCTACTCCCTTTCCCAGCTGCAAACTGCCAGCAGCACACTGCATCTCTTCCGACCAGTTGAGTGTGAAGGATGGAGGTGGTGGTGCCGAGTCTGCTGCGCCCGCGACGCAAGTTCGCTGCCTATCTCAAGTGAGTGCCTCTCTCCTCGCAGGTTTTTTGCAGGAGGCGCTAACGGCTGTCTTTTTGTGCGTCGGAGGAGTGGGGCAGAGTGTGATGATGGAGGTGGGTGAAAAAGGAGGGAGTTTGAAAAGGAGGAGAGTGTGTGTGCGGAGGCGAGAGGGCCTGTTGAATGGGCTCATTGCATAGGAAAGGGGGGGGCGTCAGTGCTCGCCCATTGAAGCATGAAAGGCCCTGGCAGCATCTGCTGTCGAGCTGGCGAATGGCGTAAGAGAGGGGCAGAAGTGTGGCAGGAGGCCTCGACCTCAATCCATCACCGCCTCTCCCTCCCCCATCTGCTCACCCTCCTCATCCTACCATCTTAGGCTCAGGCCACTGGATCAACGCCAGACAAGGCACCCTCTGCACCCATCCATCACCACCAGTTTTTGTGCCTCCTTCGCTTCTCCATCTCTCTTTGTTTGCCCGCCATTTGGACGGCAGTTCTAATGGCCTTCTGAAACATTCAGTTCCCGCCATTCTCACGTTGTCGGATAGGGTGACTGGTGGCTGTTGTTGGCAGGGCATATGCGTATAGGCCTCGCTCTGTTGGGACAGGGGGAAGGGCTCGTAACTTTGCGCAGCTGGGAGCGGCAGTCCCATCCCCCTTTACTGCTGCAATCGGCTGCCCCCCGTAGCCAGTCATGACATGCACACACTTGCCTGACCCATCTCTTCGCTCCTTATCTCGTTTTTTTCTTGCCTTGCGCTTGCATTTTTGGCTAGGAAGAGAGTTTGGTCCTCTAGGGGGCCATATTTCAACCATTTGCCGGAGAATGTTGCTAAGGGGATGGCAAAGGATGGCCAGGCGCGATAGTGGGCGGGATTGAGGCGGCTCAGGGCCACCTTTGAAGTGTGCATGTTCTGGCCCCGGTGATGAACAGGAGGACGATGGGGAGTGGAGATAGCCGACTGTCAAGGGCCTCCCCTTCGGCCTCATAGGTGAAGGAGAGAGGTCGCTTTTTGGCGGACCCTTTTTCCGCCGCCCCTCATTTTTCTCCGTCCGGCGCTCTAGTGGAGCTGGTGTAGTGGTGAGGAGGCGAGAGTGAGAGTGTGTGTAGGTGCGTAGCGGCGCTGTGTAGTGTGGACAGGGCGGGGAGAAGTAGGCCGGTCGCCGCATCCTCTCTCCACCTCTGCTCGACACTCCTTCTCCTCCTCCTTCTATGGACCAGCACCTCCAGTCTTCGAGAGCCCACGAGCCACCCCCAGCAGCACCAACCACCCACACCTCAGCTCCTCCTCTGCGAAAGTGACACCGTCCCCGGCCACACACTGGGAGGGAGGGACACCACAAACCGCCTTTCTACACTCTCTCATCTCCGTCTGCCCCCCGGATGCCTCGACGTCTCAGCGCTAGCACCCACACCATCCATGGCATCTACCTACGAAAGTTTGCCACCTCCACCCAGCTACACCCTTCAAGCTATTGTTGGCAGTTGAAGGAAGGGCAGAGTGAGAATGTGATGCTGGAAACAATGAGGCTGTTGTTGTTCTGCAGTGGGCTGGGATAAAGCAGTGTGGGATATTGCAGGCCGATCCGGTCTCCGCTGGCGCAGGTGAATGGGGACGAGAGCCCGGGCAGCCCCATCGGACAGCTCTACTCCAGAAACCCACACGTCTACCCTACACCTCATGGTACCACCACCTCCTCATGCCTCTCCCTCCCACCCCCGCACCGGCTGCTGCCCCATCCTCCTTCCTCCCAATCATCCTACCACCCGCATTGTATAAGGCGATGAGTAGCAGCCTGATTATCTCCAGTTTGGGGGGAGAATGAAGCGTCCTAGGCTATTCACTGCCCCCTATTCACTCCACCTTCTCCCCCTTCGACTGCCCCTCATGGGCCGACTCATCAAACGCATACGCAGCCTCAGTCGCCCTCGATGGCTGACGCTTCTCTCCGATCCTCCTCCCGGTCCCAGTGCAGCGCTGCTTTCGGGAAAGAGGAAGCAGCAAGGGTTGCAGGAGTTGGCGAAGGAGGAGGAGGGCAGTCGGGGAGCATGCGAGCGGCACGCAGCCACGAAAGCCTCCTCAACTACTCCACCGGCGCCAGCCATGCCATTGATCTCGGTTCTCCCTGCTTCTCTTATACCATCTTCGTTTATTTATGCTGAATGTGATTGCAGGTTCGGGAGAGGTCTCGCTGAAAGTGGTGCACCCATCGGTGCTGGGCGCTCCGAACTGCATCCAGGTGCAGACGAAGGGCGGCGCCACGAAGTACTACTCATGCCGCACTCCCGCCGAACGCGATCGCTGGGTGGAAAGGTCCCTCCTTCTTCTCCTCCCCAAACACCACCTTTTCCAGTCCCTGCTCTTTCCATGCACGCCTAGAGGCCATTCTATTAGGCTGTCGCTGACAGGCTGAGGGGGGCGGCCTGTCCAAACAGGAGAGAAGAGGGAGGGCTGAGTGAGTAGGTGTGATTAGCATGGCCAGTCTTGTGAGCAGCCGCCGTCATGGCCGGCTGGTGATTGGCTTTGCTCTCCCAATTGCCTCAGCCGCCCCCACAAAGCCGCCGCTCCCCACTGCTCATCCATCATTCACTCTCCCCTCTTTACCCCCAGCTTCAGGCCTATCCTCCCCAAACCACTCTCATTCTCCTTGCCTTGATTGGCGACACGTGCGGATAATGCGGCAATTAGCGATGCCTATCTGAGCCTCCTTTTTCGGCGCCTTTCTTCCGCTCATTGAGGTGCTGAGGGCGAGGTTTGAGGGTAGGCTGGGTTGCTGGGTCGTTAGCGGCGAAGGTCGCGCTGGCGGTACAGTTTTTGAGGCCGGGGTGGGAAGGGCGTGGGCGTCCGGTCGTTTCACTTTTTCCTGCCCCTTCCAGGGTTTGCCAGATGTCGGATGCAGCCTATAGCCGGGTAGAGAGAGAGGGAGAGAGGAAGGGAGAAGGGAAGGGGAGGTGAAATGGGGCTGTGTACCTGCGGGGTTCCCCCCCTTGCCTCTCCCTCCCACTCTCCAGGGCTCCATGTAAGGCATAAATAAGGGTTCCTCTGCCCCTCCTTCTGCTGTGGTGGGTGCGGATGCTGGGCGGGGGGTTCCTTGGAGGACCCGCCTGGGCCCATTTATTCCGCCACCACTAGGGCAGGGAATGGCTGATCTTGCCTTTTGCCCACACCCCTTCACTTCCTCCACCCTTCCAACTCCTTCAGGCCCACCCTGCCTCCCACTTAAACAATTTTATCTTCTCCCAATTGGGGGCAGCAGACAGAGTCCATTTATTTTCCCCGCCTCATTTTCACTGGCACACCTTTGAAAGTGAAGCAGCAGTCGAAGTAGATTTAGTTTGAGTGGTTTTTAGCCTCATGCAGAATAATTAGCTGGCAATACTTCCTTGTGTCAGGGCGATGATGAATTGAGGCGTGTGGGAACCAGTTTATTGAATCGTCCTTGAAGAGTGCTTTTTAAGCATAGAGAAGGTTGCAGCATGCTGGGCCCATTGTGAAGGCGGAGGAGGGGAGGGTTGAGGGGCAAGGGGGAGGGTAGAGAGAGAGAGAGAGAGAGAGAGATGTTGGTATTGATGTATGTTTGTCCGTGTCCGTGAGAGGGGTGGGGCCTGCTGTGTGTATGTGTGCCTGAATACACAGGCACACCGCTGGCCCTCCTCCTGCTCCACAACGGACGGGGCCAGAGGGGAGGACGGCCTGGGACAAGGGGGCACTGGGGGGACTCCGAAAGCCAGGCCCTACAGGTGTCCCACTTCCTCCACCACTCCCTCTCCTCCCCTCCCTCCACCCCTCCATCCGCCCAATCTCCCCCTTCCTCTCCCCCTAGTCTCTTTCAAGTGGCGTAGGTATCCGGTCCCGTCCTCCCACACTCATTCACACCGCTTCCTATTCAAAATCCACTCACTCCCTCCACCCCCCACCACATCTGAGGATTGGCCTCTTTTTTTGGCGGGCCCGCCATAGGCCCAAATTAGGCTGAGCAATTTCTGCCGGTTGACGGGTGAAAGTCGATTGACTATGAAATTGAGGCCTGGTTCGTTTTGGGCGTAAATTCACTGGCGTCAAGGACCTATGCAGGCATTGTGAGTGAGAGTAGGGGGCGAGCGAATAGGCTTAGGGCGGCGGCAGAAGTATGGCTGGGTTGCAGCATTCGGCGTACGATGAACCCGAGCGGGGACGGGGGGCGTCGGCGGGAGAATTGGCTCCAGCTCTGGGTGCTGGAGGCAAAAGGGGTGGTGGCCAAGCGACGCTACTTCGTGGAGTTGGCCTTCGACCAGCTCCTCTACGCCCGCACCTCTGCCAAGCCCCAGACGGACATCTGCTTCTGGGGCGAGGCCTTCGAGTTCGCCCATCTGCCCTCCATCGAGGTTCATCTCCAACTATTATTATCCCATCTCCTAACCGCCTCAACTCAACTGTTGTAGAACGTGGTGCTGAATCTGTACCGAGAACCGGCGGCAAAGAAGAAGAAGGACCGAGCCACACTCATTGGCTTCGTCCAGATTCCCGTCAGCCAACTCACTGCTCGCCACCCTGTCGAGAAATGGTGCACCCATTCCCTAATCGCATGCTCTCCTGTCCTTTACAACTGAGCTACCTCAGGTATGTGGTGCAAGGGACGGAGGGCGGGAAGGCAGGGAAGGGCAGCTCCGGCCCCGTCGCCATACGCGTGAAAGGAAAGTGGAACAGCGTGGAAGTGCTGCCCCTGGGCGCCTACTCTGGCCTCCTCAGCATCATTCAGAGCAGGTCCTCCAACTCCTTCACTCCTCCTGTCCGCCTCAGGCTAAGATGAGAGTGGTGTGAGGTACCTGGCACTGTCCCTGGCTCTGGAGCCTGCGCTGTCGGTGAAGGCGAAGGAGGACCTGGCGACGAGTCTGGTGCGGATCCTGCAGAAGCGTGGCCTGGCCGCTCGCTTCCTGGCGGACCTGGTGATGGCGGAGGTGGACGCCCTGGACAACGAGCACCTCATGTTCCGCGGCAACTCCCTCGCCACCAAGGCCATGGAGGCCTACATGAAGCTCGTCGGGGAGGCCTACCTTCAGGAGAACCTCGGCCACTTCGTCCGCGACGTCCTCGACTCCCCCGACGACTGCGAAGTGGACCCCCTCAAACTCTCCTCCTCCAGCCTCAGCTCTCTGGAGCGCCACCAGAAGCTCCTCACCTTCTACGTGGAGTCCGGCTGGGGAAAGCTCGTCAACTCCTTCACCACCCTGCCCCTGGAGCTACGCCTGGTCTTCTCCGAGCTGCGTCGTCGCTTGGAGGCCGCGGGGCGGGCGGAGCTGGCGGACAACGTGATTAGCAGCAGTCTCTTCCTCCGCTTCCTCTGCCCCGCCATCCTCTCCCCCTCCCTCTTCGGCCTGGTGGCTGAGTATCCCTCCGGCCGCGGCGCTCGCAACCTCACCCTCATCGCCAAGACCATACAGACGCTCGCCAACTTCTCCAAGTTCGGCGGCAAGGAGCACTACATGGAGTTCATGAACGCCTTCGTGGACAAGGAGTGGGCCCACATGCGCGCCTATCTCAGACGCATCTCCTCCCCCGCCCCCGCCGAGGCTCGCCACGCCGCCCCCTGGACCGGTCCCATCGACATGGGCAAGGAGCTGGCCCTCCTGCAGGGATACTTACAGGAAAGCTGGCCCTCCCTCGCCCCCCGCCCCCAGGCTGAGCTCGCCGACCTCCGCGACCAGCTCGACCTACTCTATCAGGCCCTGGACGACCCCACGGCGCCCCTCAACTACGCCTCCTCCTCCCTCCACACCTTCCACCAGCCCTACGCCTCCGATCTCAGCCCCCTCAGCGACTACGAGAACAACAACAACCACAAACGCATCCCCAAGTCCATCGCCCGCACCCTGGACACCGCCGACGAGTACGTGAGCGCCGACGTCCTCGCCGACAACCTTCAGCTGCGCAACATCGGATTCTCTGTTCAAGAGAGGCGCCAGGGCCGTCAACCGGCTGTCCCACGCCGCAACCAGGTCTCAGCAAACGAGGCTGTGAACGGACGGCGAACGGACGGCCTCCCCTATGCCGACGATGGATCTCGAACCCCGCACCAGCCCCTCTCCCCCTCCTCCTCTGCCGCTCAGCAGCAGGATGCCCCTCCAGCCGCGGGGCCTCGCAAGGCGGGCTCCCAGCTGAGCATCGTCGGCCCCAGCTCCGGCTACAACAGCCTCAATCATTCCAGCCACTCCTCCTCCTCCGCCTCCTCCTCCCCTGTCGACCGCCCACAGCAAAGGTTCCCCTCTCATCACCCTCTCTCCACCTACCACCACCCAGCCTCTCTCCTTTCAGTCGCCAGCACCATCCGCTCTCCATCGCCAACCCACTGTACAGCCTCAGCACTGCCCCCCTGAAGGCCTCCAGTCGGCAGACGGCACAGAGCCTGCCCGACATACAAGCCGCCGCCTATGCACTCTCCCTCCACGACCACTCTCCTCCACACCCCGTACTCATCCTCTTCTCCTTCCACTCACCTCCATCTCTCATCCCATGCTCTCCTTCCAGACGGTGTCCAACACGGGGAGCGGGAGTACGGACAGCAGTCTGGAGGAGGAGTCGGGACTGCTGAGCGGCCACTTCTCCCCGCCGCCCAATGAGGGCAGTGGCGGGGGGTCCTGGTCGTCGGCGCCGCGGACGAACCCTCGCCTGCCAGCTCTCACTCGCTCCCCGCGTCTCGGATCCGCCGCTGCCTACTCCGGCGCTCAGAGCCTCATCCGAAGACAGCGCCCTGGACAAGCAGCTACCACCGATGGACTCGCCATCCTCAACCCTGCCTTCAACCACGATCGCCCAAGGCCCAAGGTCACATCGCTAACTTGCCTAGCTCCACTGACGACATTCGCTAAAGATAGGCAAAGAAAGCTCATTTGAACAATATTTATGGCACAGGGTGAGGAGATGAATGGAATGCGGATATTTGCAGAGTACGGTGATGTCTGGAGCCGGGGAGGACGACGAAAAGCAGGCAATCATCGATGCGCAGCAGCGGAAAATCGACTCCCTCCTCTCCGCCAACCAACGCCTCCTATCCACCCTCGCCTGTCTCAAGGAGCGCCTTCACACCGCCTCCGACCCCGACGATTCTCTCTCCGCCCTCTCCTCCAACACCTCCTCCCACCCAGACTACGCCAATGCCCAGCTTCTTTGACCTCCCCCTTCTCTTCCGCTCCCCCATGCCCACCACCCGTCTGCCAAATGTGAGACTCTAGTGCAGCTGTTGTTAAGAGTCCGTTGGCCAAGCTCTGTCAGCTTGGGCCCTGATGAAGTTGAGTGGAGAGAAGGCAAAATGTCTTACGATATTCTGTGATCCGCTTTAGCCCTCCCAGCACCTTCGCTGGATGTACTCAGTTCCGCTTTTCCCCGCTAACTAGTAGACGCCCTATTCCTAGCCGCTTTCTTGGCCCATCATTTTGTTTGGACTCCTCTATCCTGTACACACTCTGAGGGAGGGACTCTTTGTCAGGCTTTAACCACTCATCTGACCTCCGCCACTCGTACTTCCTGAGTTCCATTCTTCATCTTTTAGCTCATAAAAGGACTTGAAACAGATAATAATCACGCCAAATCCGTCGTTGCACTAAAAACAAATCTGAAAAAGATATGTTAAATATGGCATGTATATGTTAAATCTCTTCAAAAATTTCACATCAAAAATCGCAATTCAAATCAACGTTTCCTCATTGGCAAAGCTCGAGAAGTACGCGTGGTTCGTTCTATACGGTTATACACCTTGACCCTCCCTCAACTAGCTGAGTGTTTGGAGCGCATGGATTCTGCGAAGAGGATAGAGAATGTTTCAAGATCTTCCTATCCTAACCTGCGGCCAAGGCCAGCTTGAGCAGTATAGTTTTATCATTCACAGACGAGGAAATAAAACGCAATGGCTGCCACAAAAAGGTCAAAGGCCAAAAAGTCTGGGTCCAAGAAAACAGGTAGGCTGATAGCAAACAGGCAAAAGAAATGGGGCCAAGAAACTGGGGGTTGAACAAGTTGGGGAGGTGGAGCATTTACATAAAGACATCGCGAATGTACTCGTTGGTCAGCGGCACGTTCCAATCACCGAGCGCCTCGTCCAGGGTCAGCTCAAATATACCTAATATAAATATAGCTAACCTGCTCAAATATAGCTAACCTGGTTTGACAAAACAAAACAAGATATTATCTAAGAATTCTAGATAGCAATGCTTAAGAGATATTTAATGAGATGGTCAAATGACTCAGAGAATGGGTTGACCTGGTGTGGCTGAAAGGCGCCGACGTTGGCCTGGCCGACGTTGACCTGGGCGGCGTTGGCGGCCGGCTGTGCCTGGGCGGCGGCGTCGGCCGGCTGGGCCTGGGCGGCGTTGGCGGCCGGCTGTGCCTGGGCGGCGGCGGCGGCCGGCTGGGCCTGGGCGGCGGCGGCGGCCGGCTGTGCCTGGGCGGCGGCGGCGGCCGGCTGGGCCTGGGCGGCGGCGGCGGCCGGCTGGGCCTGGGCGGCGGCGGCGGCCGGCTGTGCCTGGGCGGCGGCGGCGGCCGGCTGTGCCTGGGCGGCGGCGGCGGCCGGCTGTGCCTGGGCGGCGGCGGCGGCCGGCTGTGCCTGGGCGGCGGCGGCGGCCGGCTGGGCCTGGGCGGCGAGGCCTGCCTGGACGTAGGCCTGGGCGCCGTTGGCGGCCGGCTGGGCCTGGGCAGCGGCGGAGGCCTGGGCGGTGTTGGCGGCTGGCAGGGCCTGATCCAGCAGAGACCCAGCTACCAGCAGCGATGGCGCAAGCTGCAGTACACTTATTATTACCCTCAAGTGTTCGGATAGAATTTTGGTATGGCATAAAGCCCAAGGCCCATAAAAAAAGGGGAAATCCAGCGGAAATGTGAATCTGGCTTAGATTTCGATTTTGGAGTCGTTAAATTTGGCACTGAGAAATGTGTAGCCTCCATGCTTCTAAAACCTCCGTTCAATTACTTGTCTGGCGCCTAGGTGGAGCTAATGTCAACGACCTTCTCTGTGAAGCTCTCTTAATTCGTTTTCATTGAGCGCTTGGCCTAACACTATTATCAACTACTTATTTTATTTTCGATTCAGGCTATGTCTACAACGATCGGATAGAAATGATTTGTTATTCACTGTTGTTGGCGTGAAATTTATACCCTAATAAACAAATTACTTACAATAGATGAGCTGCTGGATGGGGCGGGGTTGTTGCTGTGGCTCCCTCCGCCGATGTTGATGCCGTCGCCTTTGCTGGGGCCATCGCCTTTGCTGGGGCCGTCGCCGTTGCTGGCCCCGTCCACAGTATTAGAGCCGTATTAGAGCAAAGAAACGGTTTCATAATGTGACTGTGGAATGCGATATCAGGCATGAGTTGCTTGATCAAGGCGTGAAGCCAGTTGTACTTGTTCACGTCCGCCAACTTGATCGCAACCAACGCTTGAATTGTGCATTCGTGCTCAGCCTCATTTACACAACACTTTCAGAACGGATGAATCAGCGTTGAAGCACATCGGAGTGAAAATATGAACATCCTCCAGAGTCCATTAAACACCTTTAACTTTTTCAACACTAATTATAAATTGTGTGAAATATGGAACCTTCTTACTCGCTGTGACGTTCAGCGAGGTATTTCAGGTATTTCCCCAATAAAATTAGGGAGCGCATTCGGCATTCTAATGTATTATTATTTTATATTATGGGCTGATGAGTTTCTATGCGATTGAAGTTGAGCACACACAAAGCCATGCACGAGCCGAACAGATGGTAAAGTTCAATAGTAATACTAATTGGGAGTTTGCATTCTATGGAAAGAGTATTTTGTTTTTGTTCGTATAAAAATAGTTTAGTTTTTATGACTTTCAGTAGGATTTTGATAAGAATGACTCGTTTAGCTCTTGAAACAAGTATATGGCGCAAAGCGCAATAGGTGACCGCGGAGCGCTTACACATTCACATGTAGCAAAAGCCATAAATTAAGGAAAATTTCTGCTGTGAGAGTGAACATTGCATCTCAAAAGGAAAAGTATGTGGTTTCTCAACCATTTTCAAAAGTAAGCACCGATTTGGAATCGTTATATACGACTTGTGAATCAAAAAACCAAAGTCTTCTGTTCAATTATCAGCCGTTCAGCTGCTACTAATTATTGATGCTATTGTCATGTGTGAAAGTTCATCACTCAAGAAGGCAAGTATGTGGTTTCTCAACCATTTTCAAAAGTAAGCACATATTTGGAATCGTTATATACGACTTGTGAACAAAAAAACTCAAGTGTTCTGTTCAATTATCAGCCGTTCAACTGCTACTAATTATTGATGCTATTGTCATGCATAAAAGTTTGTCACTCAAGAGGGCAAGTCTGTGGTTTCTCAACCGTTTTCAAAAATAAGCACAGATTTGGAATCGTTATATACGACTTGTGAACAAAAAAACTTAAGTTGTCTGTGCAATTCTCAAGACTACAGGTGCTACAGCGCAAAAACTCTATATTGCAATTTTCAAGCCTTTCTACCCAAAAAAGTAATGTTTCAAATGCTCGGAAACCCGTTCCACCCCTCCAGGTCTTCCTAAAATTGCATTACCTTTCAGGAAAAAAAAAGTGTGTCCCAATCCGTTGAGAATTCGCCCGTTCCCAGCATTTCCAGAAATACATACATATATATATATATACCAGGACAAAAGTTTAGTAACCTCTATAGACCGCGGAGCGGCCCTTCGGGCCGCTCCGCGGTCAAAAATTAAATGATGGTGCTAAATTTAGGTTTGAAACTGTAAAGAACAATGATCGAATCTTTGCGGTATTGGAAAAGTTATAACGTTTGAGTGCGAAAATAAAAGGCTGGAATATGAGTGGGATAACGCATGCGACTTTATGAAAATTATGAGAAATAAAATCATGAAGCGCATCCGATGAAGACATTAGCCCACTTCATTCCGAATAAATTTTTTCATTCCTCAATATAAACGAATGCCAGCCGGTACCAGTTTTTTTTGAGCATTATTTGCTCAATTGTTTATTGCTCCTCCATAACCTTGTTTTATCGATATACCTGAACATATTGCTCAAAAAACTTAACAAAAGCTGGAATGCCCTGATTGCTTCTTGATCACTGAACTGACGGCGAAGAAGGCTGGAGCAAGCCTGGCAGATTTCGGCTCCCTTGGCTGCCACCAAACGACGACAGCGCTGGCAGCTGTCCAGCTCGCTCTCGCCCAGCGCCTGGACCTGCTCACCTACACCTTCAATCTCAGCAACGTCTGTGATTGACACTCCCCGCCCGTCTGACTCGGACAGGCCCCCGACCTTTCCAGCCCATCCACCCCACCCCCTCTTATTATTATTGCAAAGTATCCACACTTTCTTTCCTATTTCGTTCCCTGTCCAACGATACTCCACGTGTCAGCCTGGGACCGGACCTGGCCAGCCCGCGCCTCTATGACCACACCCTGCTCGCCAGCTACGACCAGCACCGTCTCTTCGCCTTCACCGGCCACGGCATGCCCATTGAGCAGGTCAGCTCCACTTTTACACTTCCAGACTACACTTTCAGCTTGCATTTAATAGTCCACTGTTGTTGAAGGGGGGGTGAGGTTTTCGCCAATTTCAGTTCAGTATACTAAATATATAAAACAGGGCGAAAACGTCGTCCCCTCCACCGGTATTTATCTAAGCGCTGAAAATGTAGACTGATGAAATGTAACTTTGGATTGCTTGGTGTTGGCCTAGCCGGGCGGGCAGTGAGGCTGTGAAGAAGGCGTGGGTTGCGGCAGGTGAATTGGCTGGGGGTGGCAGAGCTGCGGGGTGAGGGCGGCGACCTGGACGAAGTGGCAGCGGCAGAAGTGCGGCCGCCTCCTCGACCAGCCGTACATCCACTCCGCTGACGCCCAGCTGCCGCAGTGCCGCCAGTCCGCGGCTCAGCCAATTGCAGCGCACAGTCTGGCCGCCTATGCTCTGCTCCTGCTCACCAAATGTCTCCAATAGACCTTCTCATCTCCTCATTCCTCTCTGCCGCCCTTCTTCTGCTTTTTGACTGCCAACAAGACTGGATGCAGTAGGCATGCCGTGTAACATTTTTGGCTTAAGCTTCATCATGGGAAAGTTGCAAATTTGGCGGCAGTTAAAGTGTTGTTTTGAGTGTTGTTTAAAGTGTCTTAAGTGGGCCTTGGCCGCGCAAAAATATTTTAAGATATTTTTTATGAAAGATATTTTAATAATCAAATCTACTAGGTAATATTGGCTGCCGCCAATAGATGCGCGGCCTTGAAACTTTGCAGGGTGTTATGTTTCATTTAAGCCTATTTTTAACCGCGGCGCGGCCCGAAGGGCCGCTCCGCGGACTATAGAGGTTACTCAACTTTTGTCCTCATATATATATACGTATATGTTTCTGGAAATACTGGCCCCGGGCGAATTCTCAACGGATTTGGACAAACTTTTTTTTCCTGAAAGGTAATGCTATTTTAGGAAGATCTGGAGGGGTAGACCCGGAATTTGAGCATTTGAAACATTACTTTTTTGGGTAGAAAGGTTGAAAAATGGGGTATGCTGTAAAAGGCTTAATTCTCAACGGCTTTTGACAAACTTTTTTTTCCTGAAAGGTAATAATATTTTAGGAAGATGTGGAGGGGTGGAACTGGTCCTGTAGCATTTGAAACATTACTTTTTTGGGTAGAAAGTTTGAAAAATGGGGTATGTTGAGAAATGGCGAATTCTTAACGGATTTGGACAAACTTTTTTTTTGCTGAAAGGTAATAACATTTTAGGAAGATCTGGAGGGGTGGAACTGGTCCCGGAGCATTTGAAACATTACTTTTTTGGGTAGAACGTTTGAAAAATGGGGTATGTTGAGAAATGGCGAATTCTCAACGGATTTGGACAAACTTTTTTTTTGCTGAAAGGAAATAACATTTTAGGAAGATCTGGAGTGGTGGAACTGGTCCCGGAGCATATGAAACATTACTTTTTTGGGTAGAAAGTTTGAAAAATGGGGTATGTTGAGAAATGGCGAATTCTCAATGGATTTGGACAAACTTTTTTTTGCTTAAAGGTAATAAAATTTTAAGAATATCTGGAGGGGTGGAACTGGTCCCGAAGCATTTAAAACATTACTTTTCTGGGTAGAAAGTTGGAAAATTGCAATATGCGGTTTTTGCACTGTAGTACCTGAAGTCTTGAGAATTGCACAGAAGAGTTGATTTTTTTGTTCACTACTCTTATATGTCGATTCTAAATCTGTGCTTACTTTTGAAATTGATTGAGATACCAAAGACTTGCTTCTTTGAGTGACAAAATTTCATATATAGGATGCGCTCCGCGGTCACCTATTGCGCTTTGCGCCATATACTTGTTAAATATCGTTTATGATTGTAATATACAATAAATGATGAAAATTTGATTTCTGAGGTGTTTGATCAACAAAATTATACTATTAATATAATAAAATGCACTTTTTCGAAATCTTTTCGAATTTTGAGACCCCACTTTTCAAGGTTTTTTGACAATTAATCGAGAAGGAATCAAAATTTCGCCAGACCCAAAAAAAACGTCCCGAGCCACCAGACGGACCTTCATGCAAAATTTCAGCCAATTTCATTGAAAAACCGATGAGTACAGGTTCCGGAATATATATATATATATACGGCCCCTACGCTTCACCTAGCATGCTTCCATACTTGTATGGGGGTCAGATGCTATGGGGGGCGCCCACGTATGTCTTTTGGGGGGGCGGGGGGGGCGCCCCCCCTAGGCAGTGATGTGCACACGAAACAATAGGCCCACACAGAAACAATGAAACAATCACGAAACGGAAAAAAAAATCGCATATTGTTTCGTTTTTTTCGTGTATGTTGTTTTTCTGTGTCACAAAAGACACGACACGAAAAATTCCAAATTTGTATTGTTTCCGTGTGCTCACTCAGGTGTCATTGCCTCCAGGCCAGAGGGCCAGTTTTTTTCTTCCCACCTCCGTTGTTGTAGTGCTTATCCAAGGTCACTCTGATGGAATGCATGACTTTTCTGCCTTCTCCTTCTCATACCCTTCATGTTGTCATGTTGGTTGTTGACTACCTCCCCTTTTTGGCTGCTATATTGGCACCTTTCTCATTTAAATACTCGCATTTGGGGCTGGAAATCGCATGGGACTTCTCTTAGACAACCGCCGCAATCGTCTACAGGAGGCCAGTGTGCAGGCCATTTTGCTCTTCCAGAGCAACCGTTGGGTGCTCTATAAGGTGTAGGGCATTCTTTCAGGCACTTCTCATCGTTTTCCATGTGTTTTTGCGAGAAAAAAAGACATCACAAAACTTGCCGGAAATTTTTCAAAAAACTTGACTGTGCACACGAAATGAATATTGTTTCGTGTCATGCACGAAACAACACAAACACAAATGACCAGGTCCCAGCTCGTGTCTCGTGTCACACCACACAAATGAAAATTTTTTCGTTGCAACACCACTGCCCCTAGGTACCCCCTACGTGGTACGTCTGTGGGGGGCAGGGGGTGCGGGGGGCGCTTTAGGGGGGGCGGGGGGGCGGGGGTCCGAGGGGAAGGGACGTATGTCTGTCATAGATAAATGTATCAAAAAATAGGTATATAACCCTCAAAACTTACTATAAAGTACAGTTGATTGCTACATTAGCAATAAACGAAGCTAATTTAGGCCAAGAAGGGATAAAAATTGCCAAAAATTGGACAATTTTTGGCAGAAAATTTTTAATTTTTAGGGTATGCCAGATTAAAATTTTTGGCTTGGCATACGTGTTACTTCTGGGGCCCCCCCCCCCCCCCTCTACCCCAAAGATTCCTCTGGCGTGGGTACGTCTGGCGCCCCCCCCGCCCCCCCCAAAACGCAAAATTTTGACCTATGACGTGGTACGTGTGTGCGCCCCCCCCCCCCCCCCCCCGCCCCCCCTTTATACATCTATGCATGCTTCGCATTCTAGGCCACGCTCCGGGGCCTCTGCACCCATGCCCTACGGCCTACGGAGCTCTGACTGCCCTGTCCTTCGCGGCAGGCGGCCTGCGGCCGCGCACAAATAACAAATACAATTAGAATAAATAGAAATATAACTTTAAGCAGGCTTAATTTTAATATTTAAGGACAAACTACAAATTTATGCTCTGTTAAAGCATGCCCAATTTATGCTGAGATTCTAGCATATATTAAGATTTTTGCGAATTTTCGGAAATTTATTATAAAAAATAACTAATTTTCATATTTAGAAAATTTTTTTAGTTGCTAAACGAAAATCTAAACCTGAAAGAAGAATTCCGAAACCATTTATCAACATTTATGCCAAGCGCCAACGAAAAAGACTGCAGAAAATTAGGCTAGAAGAAGGCGAAGTTTGGGAAATAGTTTGAAGGCATTGTTTGTGGTCACACGAATCACTTCTTCTTTGCTTATACCTTTCAGCTTTCCGATCGACTCAGCGCTCACAGCTATGTTGGCCGGCTCATTACGCTCCTCAACTATCATCAACACTGCAGAAAATTAGGCTAGAAGAAGGCGAAGTTTGGGAAATAGTTTGAAGGCATTGTTTGTGGTCACACGAATCACTTCTTCTTTGCTTATACCTTTCAGCTTTCCGATCGACTCAGCGCTCACAGCTATGTTGGCCGGCTCATTACGCTCCTCAACTATCATCAACCATTTCCAAAAAACATTTGAAATTTGTGAAAGAGACCTCTTTGGAAGGCCCCAAAACCGGTGAGTCCGTTTCCAAAATCAACTGCTCCATTGGAATGGCTTTCACAAGCTCTTGTTTCTGCATTTTTCTCGATTTGCCTCCATGTTTTATTGTAATCATACTAGCAAGTTTACCTGGTTGCTGTAGGCAATGCAGGGTGGAATGGAGAAATAATAGCCAGCCTCTACACCCGCTTTGGCATTCCTTCAAAATGCTGTGTGCTTCAAAAGCCACTTTTCGGAAGGAGAAAAGTGAGCATTCACTTTGGGCTCCCATCAAAAGCATGCAGGAGAACATGCTTGGCTCCGCAGCTGCCAAAGAGCTCTATCGTCGGCTTGCCAGCCGATCGAGAGTGGCTGATTCTGGACTTTCATTTTTTCCATTTCCATTCTCCATCCAGATGACGAACGGCTCACAGAGGAAGCTGGTACTGGGAAGCCAGGCGAATCTGTTCCCTGAGCACGCTTCGTTGAGCCTCCTTGTCCTCGGGCGAGTGGATGTAGCGCGGGGTAAAGTCCAAGCCAACCTTAAGCCCAGTCAGCCTGGGTCAAGGATTATCAACGGCTTACCAAACCTCGCCGAGGGCAACGACGCATTCGTGGTGCTCCTTCAGCCAATCCTCCAGCCCCTGCAAGGAGAGCAGCAGAGAATGAAAGAATGAGCGAAAATGAGGTGGCAAAAGGGGCGACACTTGAAGATCATCCAATTTGGCCGAGCGACCCCAGAGCTCCTCCCCGCCGTCCTCAGATGCTCGCTTTTCGTACTGCACTGGGTGCACACCGGCGCAGGGCAGCAGGAAGCCCGGAAAGTCTCCGCACACCTCCAGGCAGGGCTCCAGCTCATACACTCCCTCCGTGTTCACCAGACACCCCTTTACTCCCGCCTGCATTCCCTCATTCCCCTCTTCCAGTCCAGTCCAGCCCTCAAAGCTTCTCAGCTTACCTCACGGGCTCTCTGAACGACAGACGGCAGATCCGGGCGAAATTCATCTGCTGCCAGGTGACAGTGGGCGTCAATCATGGCTCCTGCTCACAAACCCTTCTAGAGAGGAAAGGCTGCCAAGAATCTGCTCTGAAGAACTGCGCAGTTTCGGCCTATCTATGCGCTGAGCACGTTGGCTGCAGCAGAAGGGGGCTGAACGGAGGCCTCGGCCCTATGGGCGAGACTTGCCCCAAGAGGCTCTGGCAAAGGTGGGGTGATTAGGGAAAAGGAAGGCAAGATGCCGGAGCGACTGAAGCTGCGCTCGGGTGGGTTGGAGGATCGCGTGGACCATGCCTACTACATGTACGGGCGCTTTGCTGCCTCTCACAAAGTTATATCTTCACTCTGAAGTGGGTGAGTTTGGATAGAAACTAGCGTGTGTGTCTGAAGGTCAGCTGTCTGGTGGCGTCGATAGTGACGGTGGTGTTCCTGTCCCTGCCGCTTCGTTTCCAGCTCCCCTCCGCCTCCCCGCTCAAGGTCTACCACTCCCTCAACGCCTCCTACTCCCCTGCCGACGCCAAGCCTCCAGCCTGGCTCAAGTCACACTTGCTCATTTCATCTCCTTCCCCTCAAAATTAGCCTGTCCCCAGGTCCGCTCCGTCCTTCTACCTCCAGCAGGTGCTGATAGTGAGCCAGCAGGCCGGGGGGCAAAGCGGGCGAGCCGCCCTACGCGGCCACCTGGGACGAGCCTTCCCAGCTCTGGCAGCCCTGCGGGAGACAGAGTGGGGGCCTTTGAGTCTGGCCAGCCTCTGCTTCCGAGCGCCGGCGGAGGCGGCTGAGCTGCTGCCGCCGCCGCGAGCCTGTCTGCTGCTTTCTCCGGCCGCCTTCTGGGATGAGCGCTTCGTTGGCTTCATTCCTGGGCCCAGCTGAGCCCAGCAAGGAAGGCTCAATTGCTTAGGCAAGCTTTGAACGAGACCCGGATGTCCTGGCCACACTGCTGCGTCCCGGCTGCAGGAACAGCCTGTGCACCAGAGAGCTTCTGCTGGGCTTGAAGTCCAGTCGAACTGGCGTAAGCACTGCCTTTTCACTCACTCATCCCTCCATCCCAAATGAAGCAGAGCTTGTAGATGCTGCGGGCGAGCGAAGGCGGGAATGAGAGCAAGCAGCTGCAATTCGCCATCACCATAGTCTCCCAGTCCTACGATGCGGGCTTCTGGTCTGCGGCGGCAGAGAAGCTGGCTGCCCTGCCGCACTTCCAGCAGGCCATTTCCCAGCCCTCTACATTCCGCCATGTTTTCTACCGCGCCAAGCGGGATTCAGGGTTGCACCTATATTTTTCCTTTCCCATTCATTCCACAAGTGAGAGAAGACTGGCAGGAGGTGGATTCCTCTCGGAGCCGCCTATCTAGTGCTCTTGCTCTATTTTCATCATAACCTCTCCAAGCTCCACATGGTCAAGGTTGGCAGTGAAGGCTTTTAGTTTGGAAGAAGGAATGCATGGAATGCAGTCCAAATGGGGCCTGGCAGTGGCTACGGTGTTCACCATCGGCTCCTCCTTTGCGGCAGCATCCGGCATTTGCGTCTATTTTGATCTCATACCGACCATGTGGAGCGCAGAACTCTTCCCCTATCTGGCCATTGCCATCGGACTCGAGAACACCCTCAGCATCACCAAGAGCATCGTCTCCGTTGACATCACCCTTCATAGACGGTTGCAACTTTATTATTTCACCAACGCCCCATCACTTCTGTGTTTTAGGGCCAGGATTGCTCACGGACTGAGCAAGGAAGGCTTCCTGCACACCGAGAATTTTCTCACCGAAACATTCATCATCTGCATCGGCTTCCTCACCTTCATCCCAGAGATTCAGGTGGAATATTCAATTCTCAATCCCTCTCTTTTAGATAAAAAGCTCGACTCGTAGGAGTTCTGCATCATGGCCATGATCGGGCTGGTGGTGGACTTCTACATGCAGCTGATGTTCTACGTGCCCTGCCTCGGCTTCGACCTGGAGCGCGTGGAGGCGGACCCGGCCCTGAAGGCGGAGATCTGGCGGGCCCACATGAGTCGCCCGCCCAAATCCCTCCCCCACTACCCGCCCTGCCCCTGCCCCGTGGCCGCCCTCTTCCCCAGCCTCTACACCTATCACCCGCCTTCCTACACCGTTACACTCCTCCCTTCCTCAATGGGCTGCAGTGAAGGGCAAGAGAAGGAAGGATAGGAGGTGGAAAAGTTGGGGAGGCTGAAGCGAGCGAAGTCGGGCTCCGTGATCGGGGAGAGCAGTCTACGTCGACGCAACAGCTCCTTCACCAATGCCTCGCTAGCGGTCAAGGACCAACAGATTCACTCCACCCAGCCGCGTCATGTCATCCAGTTTCAACCTGGTGGGCAGCGAAAAATGATGTATTGAACATGACAGGAGGCCACAAAAATTGAAGAAAAACTGTCAAAGCCAGTACGGATGATCTACCGCTGGACTAAGAAGCGCTCATTGAAACGCATCCTCACCTGCCTTGTCATCATCTGCATCGCTTGGCTGGCTTCCTACGCCTTCTCTCGTTCCTTCGCCCTTCCTTCTATGCAAGCTTCTTTTTTACCCCGCCTCATTCAACCTGGAGGTGAAGGGGAGGGCAGCAGTGGCAGCACGGGCTCTGGGCCAGAAAGGGAAGCTAGCAGTCTGCCTAGTGGGCAGGAGGATTGGCAGCAGGAGACGTTGAAGTGGTGGCCAGCCCTATTCGACCATTATGGCATCTCCATCTCTGGTCCCTCCTCCCGTCCGCTCTCCCCAAACCCTTCGCCACTCTCATTTTAGGCCAGTACATCACCCTGCCGCCGCCTATTGTGCTAGAAGTGCCGCCAAATGCTCCGGACATCTTCACAGCGGCTGAAAGTAAAATATGGGCTCTTCCGCTTGGTTCTGCGCAAAAAATGGTTGCAGATGAGGCGTGGAGGTCTAAGCCAGAGGGTGGGGGGAAGAAGGCGGACGAGGGCAAGGAGGAGCTCCGGGCCAAAATCTCCTTCCTCCAGTTCCAGATGACGGTGGTCTTCTATGTCTCTATCTCCATATTTCTCTCCGTCGCCGGCTTCCTCGTCTGGGTCTGCGTCTGTGGTCCCTGCAGCTCCTTTCCCTCCAAGTCCAGACAAGTCAAACGGCTGTCGATTAGAGGACGAGGACAGACGCGGCTGGAGGTGAGTTCCTCCGGCGAACTCAGCCTCTGCGGCAACTGCCGCGGAAACTCAGCCCCTACCCTCCCCCTTCAAGCCGCCCCCGTGGCTCTACATGCTCACAGCTCCAGCATCGAGCACGTACGCGTCGCCTCTCATGGGACCATCGTCTCCTCCTCCTTGGGTCCTTCTAAGCCCACAGTCCCCATCCATCACCATGTCCAAATAAAGTTGACTTTGAGACGGCGAGATGTTGGTGTGGAACTCGTCGACGGGAAACCTCTTGCGCAGGTTCAGAAGTCAGGCGAGAACCGCTCACAACGGCGTCGTACACTTCCGCGGTGGCGATGACAGCTTTTTTTCTCCCGTACTCCAGGATTTATCCAGCCAAGGCAATGATGAGCGTATGCATGCTGTGCAGAGGACGTCGTCTGATGTGGTGGGGGATGCGGGTGGATCGGGGCGGGCGGCGATTTGGTCGTTGGAGGTGGAGGCAAGCTTGATACTGGCCGGCACCTCTGATGGGCGCCTAGAGTTTTGGGACCTGAACACTGGCCAGGACATTGGCCACTATGCCGGGGCCTCCACTTCTGGCATCCTTCATCTCGTTGTCAAGGTTTCCCCTTCTTTCTCTTCACTTCATGTTTCCCCTTCATGAGCTCATTCTCTTTCTCCTTTCAGAGCATTCGAATCGTGCTCATCCGCTACAATGGACAGCTGGAGCTGGTGGACCTGAATAAGTCTTCCTCGCCGAGTGAAGGAAGGACGCTGCAGCTCCAAGTTCTCGCAATTGCTCATCCAAAGCCTAGAATTAGCAATGCAGCTAACTTAGGGCGTGAATGTGGCTTCCTGCAGCGCCGTAGATGCTCCGCCAAGCGTGCTGCGCCTGAGCGAGGAAGGCGTGATTGCCGTGGGCAGCATGGACGGCAGCATTCGACTCTTCAGCCTCCGCTCAGCGCTTCAGCTCGCCTCATTCCCCCTCCACAAAGCCCCCATTCGCGACATCCAGTTCCACCAGGCCTCCAAGGTCTCCTGCCTTTCCCCCACCACTTGCTGCAACTCACTCCACAGCTGTGCCAGATGGGCGTGAGCCTGTGTTCGGAGGGCCAGCTGTGGTCCTGGGGCCTGGAGAAGGCTGCGGGAGGTCTTCGACGCCTGGCTCTCACACCGGCAACGCCCGCCAGCCAACTTCTGGTCCAGAGCGACGGCAGCGTTGTGGTGCTGACGGAGGATGGACGGCTATGCATCTGGGCTCTGGCCTCCGCCCGTCTCCTCGGCCTCTTCTACATCTCCCTCCCGTCCACCAATCGGTTCCGCCGTCCAAGTCGAGGGATCCTTGGAAGAGGTGAGGAGGTTGGACAGGGCGGATGGGCTGGGCGAGGCTTTGATGGTGCGGCTGTCGGATGAGTTGGTGGCGGTGGCGCAGGGCTGGCGGCTGAGCTTCTGGGACCTGCGGAGAAGGCAGGTGCTCAAGTGGCAGGAGTTGAGCGAAGAAAACCTGCCCATACACGCCCTGCACGCCCTCTCTCCCTCCTCCCTTATCCTTGCTGTAGGCAACACTCTTTACACCCTCTCACATAATTTTGCTTGATTGCGCTAGTTCTTGTGATTTTTTCATGTTTTGTACATAAAATGTATATAAGTATTTTGGGGTTTAATTTTTTTTTTTTTATTGATTTGGCTTAATGGGGCTAGTTTTTTTTTTTTTTTTTTTGTTTGTTGGTGGTGGGGGGTGTGGGGTGTTGTTTTTTGGGGGTGGGTGTTCTGGGTTGTTTGTTTCTTTAGTGCCACCACAACTTTATTGAATATTGGACAGAAATATGTTTTAAGAGAGTTTTTCTGAGAAGGTCAAATGTTTGAAATAGAGGGACGGACAAAAATTTTTACCCCCCTTTTTTATATTTTTTTATGAAAAGTATACATGTTTTTTAGGGACTTTTTTGGTAGTAGAAAGGTTTAAGTTGTGTGAGTGTTCAAAACTCAAAATTCTGATTTTTGGCGAATTTTTGAATGTAAAAAACGGCCGATTTTTTAATCATCTATAACTCTCGATCTGCTCGACGGATTTTGATGATTTGACCACCAATCGAACCGTCTCAATGAGAAGAAATATTTTTTTGTTCATTTCTCTTACGATCATTTCCTGCCGGGTTATTCACAAAAAATCAGTTTTTCAGTTTTCAAAATTTCAAAAAATTTATGTTTTCGATGTAAATGTTTCATTTGCGCCAGAGCGAGAACCATTTTTTGTGAACTTGTCCCCCTTTTTTTTTTTTTTTTTTTTTTTTTTTTTTTAAAAGGGGGTTCAGGTAATTTTACATATTTGTACCAATCTATAACTTTAAAAGCCTTGGACCATCAGAGATATTTGAGGTTGAAAATTTGCATCTTCATATTGGCCCCATGTTATAGCATAGGCAAAAAATGAGCAAAAAATTTTTTGTCTCTGAATGCCAATTTTTTAGCTCAATAAATTTCTTTTAACCCATATCCATCTAGCTGTCTTTGACCTTTGAGTAAGAAAATTTTGACTGCAACTTTTCATATGCTACAACATTGCCTATGCTACAGCATAGGGAAAAATAATATCAAAATTTTCGCACTCAAAGGTCAAAACTCAAGCTAAAAACCACACAGCTTGGTGGGATATGGGTTAAAAGAGATTTTATTGAGCTAAAAAATAGGCGTTCAGAGCAAAAAATTTTTTGCTCATTATTTGCCTGCTGAAGAACCAAATTTTGACCTCAACCTCTAATAGCCTTTAGAACTACTCGGTATTCCGAATATGCTAAAATTACCTGAAACTTCCAAAAAAATGATTCTAGTATAGCACAACGATACATTACATCGAAATCATACATTTTTTGAAATTTTTAAAATTGAAAAATTGATTTTTTGTGGAGTGACTCGGCAGGAAAAAAATAATGAACAAAAAAAATATTCTTCTCGTTGAGCATTCAATAATGGCTAACCCGTAAAAAATCCCCATTTTTTGGCGGGATGAGAGTTATAGGAGGATTATACGAGCCGCTTTTTTACAATTTGCAAAAATTCGCCAAAATCGAATTTTGAGTTTTGAACAGTCACTCTCCCTCCTTAAAAAACATGTATATTTTCATAGAAAAATATAGAGGGGTGGCTCAGCGGCGGGAACATCACGAATTCTCTTTCGTAGGTCACCGGAAGAGGCCCGGAAGAGCCGGGAAGGAGAGCGGAACAGGTTAGGGCATCTTGGGGAAAATAGACAGACTGATCCCGGCCTCCCTTCCGCCCGCCTGGTGACATCGAACAGACAAAACAGGTTTGGGAAACGTCACA
>JASANA010012102.1:0-22529 GCA_030248095.1 Ptycholaimellus sp. GST1_10 | reverse complement strand
CCGGTAATAATTACCGGTTTACCGTTGTAACGTTTTTTTTTATACGTTAACCGGTGGTTACCGGTGGAAAATTGAAATAACGGTACGTAAAAAATCACCGGGTCATGTAAAAATTACCGGTTTGCCCTCAGTTTTTTACTGATTTTACTGATCTGAAATTCGTAAATTTTGCATATATTATTGCTTTTGAAGGCTGCTGGAATGTGTCTGGAGGGCTTGTGAAGACGTTCAGGTGGCTTCAAGCCCATGTACAATGCGTGTGAAAGTGATCGTGTCAGTATAACCTTGAGGATTGAACACCTTTTGTGTGATCGTACTGGGCCCGAGATCTGCGGTTTTGTCAGCCTGTGACTGTGAGTTACATGTATGCCAAGGAACATGGAATGGAAAAGGGTAATTTTTATACCTGCTAGGAGGCTATAACTGTCACATGGAAGCCAGATTTTATGCCAGTTGAAATAAGTGTGCGTCTTCCACTTCCTGAGAGTAAGCAAAGATGGTGCGTGGAATAGATGTAGCTCGGCCAAATTGCGCAGTTGTAACCACGCGCAACTATCTATCATGCAATAACTTAGCCATTGAATTTTGCTTCTAAAAATTCCCCCGCAATGGGGAGGGGATAGAAGAAGGGTGCCTGGGCACTTATTCCCGATACATGGGAAGGGCCTGTGGCGAGGAAAAAGGGGGTGAAGGGTGCCCCGGTCAGGAATCTTCTGTGCATTTCCCCTGAAGGCTGTCCTGAACCGGGATGGCGAACGCTGCACCTGGAGATCAGCGGCACCATTCGCGAGAGGACGTCACCTGCAAAAGCGTCACATGGATGACTACCTATCAGCTGAGCCAGGCAAATCTGCGACGAACTGCGTTAGCTGCTGCAAACTTCTTTTCAATTACTTTAAGGTTGTTTTTGTCTGTAGTGGCCGAAGAGGTGGCAAGGAAGAAGGAAGAGCTGGAGAAGCTGAAGAAGGAGGAGATAGGCATCCAGGACTTCCTCACTCCCTCTCGCCTGCCGGACGGCCGGAAAGCCTTCTTCCATCCGCAGCACCCCCGCCAACAGCTAACGAATGTGCCTCATGCTTCGCTGGCTGGCTTCTTCTCCTACTACAGTTCCTTTCTCAATTCCACATCAATGGCAACCTAATGACGTGCTATGTAGGCTTTGAGTGACGGTTCAGAACTACTGCTTCCCCGGAGCTTATGGCTGCTGCTGCACTCCCGCTTTCGGATGCCTGGCAAGATACAAGATCCGAAAAGGAGTGCGAGAAGAAGGCGCAAATGCTCTGCGCCTGATCAAGAAGCTCATCTTCGACCAGGCCGCCCCCCGCTCCATCAACGCCATGATCGATTTGTGGCTGGCAGAGTTGCCTTTCTCTCTGAAAGTATTAATCGGACGAATGCTATCAAAGATGGCAACTGGCAGGATGGCTGCTGGCTGTCATATGTGGGAACTGTCGCTGCCGTCTTCGACCGGACGTATGGTCTCCTCCATCTCACCCTGCCGACAGCGGTGGTCAAGCCCCCTGCGACTGCTGAGCGCGTGATGACCATCTTGACCCAGGTCTGGACCAACTGCGGCCTGACCAAGGATCTGCTGCACAAGGTTCTATTCTCCACTTACCCTATCCTCATTTCATCCTTCTAAGTAGCAACGAACCCAACAGGTTGTTTGCGATAGGGCAAGCAATCTACGCAAGGGTGTCCGCGAATTCCTTGGTGCCGAGTTTCTTCAGCGAGAGCTCGAGAGTCTCCAGCTGCGAGCGGAGCAGGAGGCTGAAGATGAGGAGGAAGTTCAAGCTGAAGACGACGCTGGAGACGCTGGAGACGCTGAGCTGGCCATGGGTGGGCGTGGGCGTGTGGTGGAGCTGGAGGAGAGCCCCGAGGCAAGCGGCTACCTGGACTGCTCACAGGCGTCAGACATCTCTACCTCTTCCAAGGACCCCGACGCCCCCGACATGAGCCTGCTCAACTTCCCCATCGACCTCACCGCCATCATCGACGGCAACAACGACGCCGAGGACGCCGCCATCCAAGAACCCTTCCAGTTCCCCATCCACCAGACCACTGACAGCGAGAACTTCGTGGAGATGCTGGACACGGAGCGTCTGAAGCACCGCTGGTGGTGCGTCTGCCACCAGTGCAACCTGGTGGTGAAGAAGGCCATCTTCCGCGCCTCCACCTGCGACGCCTTCCTTCAGCGCCTTGCCGAGTTCCCCACCCATTTCCGGCGGACAAAGGCAGGCCAATACCTCAAGGACGAGCCAGGGGCAACAGCTCTACGCCCACGCATGCCTATTTGATGGACATCCGAGGTCTCCATGGGCCAGTCGCTCGCAGCTTTTCTGAAACTATATCATCATCTCCAGACCATGAATTCAGTTCATTTCCCGGCGCAGCAACTTTATTTACTTCATATTTCTTTTGCTGCATTATACTAATTTTTAGTCACAAATATTCAGCAGGCATTCTCTCGAATTTTGACATACAGCTAATGCTTAGAAGACTGGAGAAAGGAAAGAAACTCCTACCTGGGTGGTGATTCGAACTAGCCTTTGACATTAATGGCGGGAGCAGGGAAGGATGCAGAGGGATGGAGAAGTCGAATGCGAGGTTGAGGCAGGGCTAGGTGGGTGATGAACAGGCAGCCCACCGCTGACGCGGTGGCCTCCACCTTCACTGGGCTATGGACCCTCCGCATTCCAGACCTCGACTGTCCAGGTAGCCTTCTGCGCTGAAGCTCTGGGCACGGCGGAGGCGAGGGCGCGTAGCCTGCCTGAAGCGAAACTGTCAAAGCTTTCGGAAAAATCGCAAAGAGGCATTGAGCTCGGGTTTGCTGACAGGAATGTGGAGGGAGAGTGGGGCGGCGGGGTGGATCTCCTTGGCTGGTGCCACGGCCAAGAAATGGACTTAACCGATGCTGGGGATGAGACATATTTGGCTCGTCCTACTCCCCCTTTTTCGAGCAAGCGAGTATTTGAAAAACTGAGTGCTGCTAGGCAATTAAGCTTTTCATATTTTAACAATTTTCATCATTTTCTCATATACTTATAACTATTCTGACATTACATTTACAAGCAGAAATTTACAAAGAAAGCTTCTTAATGCAAACTTTTGTTACCGAACTTTTTCGTTTTATTTGATCATTTTACGAACTACAAAATTTAACTTACTGCATACTTTCGATTTGAAGGAAGCCTTAATTCTCCATGTTTTTTCTAACTCCTACATACGAAAACAAAGTCAATTTATTTTGTTAACCAAAAGTTAATAAAGCAAGATTCGCAAGAAAGTTGGCATTTAAATTTTACTGTTAGATCTTTTCATGAATTTATTTCTTATGCTATTGTTTAAACAAAGTAGGCGGAGCAGAATAAAGTTTAATGAAATCAGACTTAATTGCTAAGATAAACCTGCTTTATGTCTGTCAAAGATTATGTCATTTCTCTTACATTTGTTTTTAGTTTATTTGCATTAAAACTAAAGATTTAGAAAGTTGAGATTATAATGTATAATTGGAAATTAGGACTAAAAGATATTTATAAAAACGTAGCATTGAGGGGGTTCGACCGGCCAAAGCCAAAAGAAGCATTTAAGAATGAGAGGGAAGAAGGTTTTAACAAAAAGGAAGGAACGGGGACTGCCAGGGCTCTTCTCAGTCTAGGAGGGATTCAAAAGGTGGCAGAAATGAGAATCTGGGGAGGGAACAAAGTAGCACAGACACAATAAATGCACTATGCCCTTAGCTCACTTAGCTCTAAACTTCTCTCTCAATGCTAAGCTTGTGGTTCTGTTTGGCCTGATCGAAATTAGCTGAAGGTGCAAAATCCTAGATTGGTTCTATTCTAAGATGTACTAAAAGTGGACAATGTTTAGGGCAGGGTAGGAGGGAGGGGCAAGAAAAGGAACCTTTACTGATGGCGTTGGGAAGGTGGCCTTTCGTGCACAGGTAGGGCCTCGGTATCATGGTCTAGCTGCTTTGACGGGTGGAAAGATGGCTTGGCCAGTGCGCCGCTCATGTCTTCTCCATTCCATCCTGCTTCGCACGTTGTACATCAGCTCATTGCTGCCCCCAACCCTACATACTCAAACCGCTCTTCTTCTTGGCATCGCACCTGCCGTTTTACCTCATAGCGGGCTAATGCACAAAAGGAGAGTGGGAAGTGGTACAAGTGCGGGTGGCAAAGCAGAAGAAATAAAGGTGACGGCTAAATGGAGAGGGACAAGGTTTGAGGTGAAGCAACCGGCGCACCTCACCTGCCCTCTATTTTCTGAGCGAGCAATCAATCCCGAAGGTGATTGTGATGCTAATCTTTTACATTTTATTTATTCTAACATTTACTCTCATTTCTATTTTAATTGCAACCAAATTACTTTTTTTATTTTACCATCTAAAATTGTTTCAGCAAGAAATTTCACAAACGTGCATCAAAAACGTATGATTGGACATTTTTGTTTAATTTATTTTAAGTTGCAGAACTCAAATTTTGCTTTTTATTTTTACTCGCGGAGCGGCCCGAAGGGCCGCTCCGCGGTCTATAGAGGTTACTCAACTTTTGTCCTCATATATATATATGTATATATATATATATATATATATATGTATAAATATCTGCAAGTGCTGGGCACGGGCGAATTCTCAACGGATCTGGACATACTTTTTTTTTCCTGAAAGCTATAATGTGCCGCTTGGATCCTGGGGGGGTGGGGCTGGTGCCGGACCATTAGAAACATTACTTTCCTGTGTAGGAAACAGTTTTTCCCGAAAATTTCCACTTTCCTCTGTAGCATCTGAATGGCTGAGAATTGCACACAAGACGAGTTATTCTTTTCACAATTCATGTATGCTGGTTCTAAATCTGTGCTTACTTTTGAATTTGGTTGAGAAACCACAGACTTTTCCTTTTGAGTCAAGAATTGTCATGTTGAATGGCTGAAAATTGCCCACAAGACTTGAGTTTTTTTTCTTTTTCACAATTGATAACTGCTGATTCTAAATATGTGTTTACTTTTGAATTTGGTTGAGAAACCACAGACTTTTCCTTTTGCTTAATTTTAGGATTTTGCTACATGTTAAGATGCTCCGCGGTCACCTATTGCACTTTGCGCCATATATTTGTTGATAGCATAAACAAAATTGCTTTTTGTGGCATTTAAAAGAAAGCAGGCAAGCAAACTAAAGTTCATGACATCAAACATTAAACTCGTTAAGTAATTTATAAGACTGGGCTCAAATTACGAGAACTACTACTACATTGATTGAGGCTATTTGACCAATGATAATTTTCATGAATTCAGCAAGCAAACTGGCCAAAGCAGAAGTTAAGCGCAAAACAGAGGGCAAAAGACGGAGAGATGCCTGTTGACACTCCTAGCTGAGCAGAGGTGAGGCGGAAGCGATTGGGTGTTTGGTATGGTCGATTTTGACACAAAGATGGAGGCTCAGCGGGCAACTTTACTGCTTTCCTGGCTTTGCTTGTCAGCAAATAGCAAAACTAAATAGTTGGGAATGATGATTAAAGATTCAAAATTATCTGGTTATTAGAATAAGTTTAAATAAAAATGAAGTAGTCAAAAGCGGAAGCAGATTGGAATTGAAGCTGAAGGTCTTGTTGCCCGAAGGCGGCGGTAGCTGGGTCGACTGGTTTGGGCCGAAGCCTCCGCAGGCCTGAGGCCTTCTTTGTACAAATAAGGCGGCGGTAGCTGGAAAAGTAGTGAGGGGGGTTGGTAGAGTATCTTAAATGCTGGGGTTTGTGGCACACGGGGGGGACACACCTGCTTGCCCACCTTTCTCACCCCTCAATCTACCCATCCACCTCACTGCCTCCTACACTGTCACTACCCAAGGGCAAATATGGGGCAGGGGCGTAGGTCTAAGTGCAAAAAGGCGTAAGAGCAGGGTAATGCAAAGAAAAGGAATGGCACAGAGTGTTTATCCGCCCTCCCTTCCCTTAAAATGATCGAGGCC
The DNA here is from genome assembly GCA_030248095.1 of Ptycholaimellus sp. GST1_10. Lineage (NCBI taxonomy): Eukaryota > Metazoa > Nematoda > Chromadorea > Chromadorida > Chromadoridae > Ptycholaimellus > Ptycholaimellus sp. GST1_10. The sequence continues at coordinate 16,567 of JASANA010012102.1, read as the reverse complement.
CTTATACAGTCCCATTAAAACAGGTGAGGGGGAAATTAGAGCACAGAAAGGAGGAATGCTAGGTGAAGGAGGGGAGGGGAAAGGGAGGCGGTTCAAGCCAGGCACAGACCTAGACGGAAGGCAGCAAGCAGACGCTAAAGGTATTGGCCAGCTTGTCCTTCCCCTTCATGGGCGGTGGAAAGAAGGGGGGAGCAAAGAGGAGGAGTCATAATCGAATGATGTGGGGCCCACTGAGAAAAGAAGCTCTATTGGTGGCGAAGGAAAGAGCGAGTTTTTAAATATTAGTTATCTACTCACTTGGCTGATGTTTCACTCATATTAAAAGGCTGCTTCAGACGCCTGATATGAATAAGACCTTTTTACTTCCCACCCCCTATCTTAATTGCTCCTATACTTATTTATTTAGGCTCACTTCCTTTCCCCTATCTAAATCTTCTCCCCCCCAATCAGTCTGGGTCCTAAGTCTGCAGCCAGATGCCGTTAACCTTTCCATTTCTACTGACCCAAATACTGCTGTAGACACAAACAGGTCATGTACCTATTCCTTCTACCGCAGGAGCTCAGTAAAATGGAGAAGCTCTGTCGCCTGATGGTGAAAGGCAGGCTGTGGCCTGGACTGATCAATTTAAAAAGGCCGAGTTCGGCAAGAAAGTCAAAGCTGGGGATTTAATTTGGGAGGGGGGGGGGGGGCTTTTGGGAGGACGGGGGGGAAGCGGGGGGAATCCTGGCGTTCACCGCCTAACAGGGCCACTTTTCTAGCCTAAGAGGGGTATGGCTGACGCTGCTCTGCCCAATTTTCGAAATTCGGGGGGGGGGGGTTTTAGGATTCCAATGAAGGATAGTGGTGAAGGGAAAGGAAGCAAAATTAGAAAATGTATGAATAAGGGACGTCGGGGCGGTGAGGCCAGTTCCATGCGACGTCCTTCCTCTTCATGAGCTGCCGCTTGTCGCCGCTGTGGCTGTTGGAGCTGGGCAGGACGCGGTGGGCGCTGCTCAAGCCGTCCTTGCTGGCAACCGCTCCATCCCATTCCGTCTCTACTCAACTAGCTTTTCTCACTCTCTTACTTCATCCTTGGTCAATAGCATTGATAGTGAGGAGGAAAGGAAAAGAGTGCGGGAGAGGAGCTCCTAAAAGAGAGCCTGTCTGTGCGCCCCAAAGCTATTTGCTAAAAGGCGGCATGATAGAGGCCATGAAAGCTGGGCTGAATGTAGTCACTAGGAGCCCGCAGGTGCCGCGAATGGTGGCCCAGGCGGCTGTGTCCCGGATTGCACCTAGTTGATTGCCCAGTGCCACGAAGAGCTATTAGAGAAGTGTAGGGGGAAAGAGACAGAAACTTTCTGGCTCCTCCTACTCCCCCTTCTTCGAGCAAGCGAATGTCTGAAAGACAAAGTGCTGCTAAGCTATTATTTGCCTTCTCATCTATGTAATGTTTGGCTTTTTATTTGCCAAATTTGACAGAATTGTAAAATGAGACTAATCTTTGTTTTTAAAAGCCTGAGAAGCGAGGCAAGCTTGTAGAAAAGTTACCTAGCTCTGAAAATTGCAATTCCTTTTGGTTTACTGTTTTCTAATCCTTGAGCTAGAAGTACTTCTGAAGGGGTTTCGTGTGGCCGAAGCCTCAAGTGCAAATTGGGTCATCTTATATTTGTTTAAGATTCGAATTTGAGAGTTAATCTTATATTCTAAAGCACTTTTACAAGAACCCAGCTCTTCAAAATTAGCCCAAAAACGGAACTATGCACAAAGTGCTGCTTAAGACTGGAGAGAGCTAATTTTCTTTCAAACTTTCTATTATTAATAGTGTAAATTAACTGATTTTCTTTCTAATTTAGTTACAAAAGCTGTACCTATTGATAAAACTCACTCAATAGAGCTGAACTGAATAAAATGAATACACTCATGCTATTAATAAATGACCTAGAGCTGTTTTGTCGAAACGCGGCATGGGGTTGGTGCAAGTGGAGGAATAGAGTTGAAGGCTGGAAGAAGCAAGAATGAGCAACATCCATGGCTGGAAGTTGGCCAGGCCGCCGGGGGAAGGGCGCATGCCATCAGGCGTTACGCAGGAGCCTAGTCCCCAGGGGCAAACAGGCAGAGCCGGGACTTTTTAGCACTGGTCTGAGCTCATCCTCCACTGCATTCTCACCCCTGCCGTCTACTGCTCCAAAGCTCCTATGTTTGCCTGCTCTCTTGGCGGCACAGATAGGCAGAGAGTGCTGAAGGGCCAGATCTAATGGGATGCCCGAAGGAGGGGGTTATGAGTGAGTAGTGATGGCCAGAGATGCACAGGGAGAGGAGCGATCGCGATGGCGATGCTGCAAGAATGGTTATGCCCTGCAAACCAGCGGTGGTATAAGCCTGGCTAAATGCCATCATTTCGCTCTGGTTTTGCTCACTCTGCTCAAATTCTTGGGAAAGTGCGGATGGGAGACTCATGTCAGGAGGAGCTGGCCAGGAGCTGGCCCATGCTTCAATAGCTGGCGGACCTGTCGGTTCACTTTGATGGGGTAAAAACGGGACCTGACCGAAGGGGCCCTAGGAGCATGGAGGCGATAAACTCAGCGGCCACTCTTTGCAGCCCTCCGATCTCCTCGGCCAGGCCGTAGGAGAAGGCAGACATGCCGTGCGGAATTGCGTGGAAGCCTAGACACTGGGCAAAGCAAGCAGGCTGAACTGCTAGCACAGGACTGCGCTCATTCACTTCCCCCCTGTGCCCCTGAGCTGGCTAGCTCAAAACAAAAGGAACCGGTCTGTTCATCTGATTCTATAGGCGGATTGAGGAATAGCAAAGGTCCATATGGCAGAGTGGGGGGGTCTCAGTTGGACATGGAAGGTTATAGATCAGTGCAGGCGCGAGCATACGCCGGGAGTGGTGTTGCATGCGAGAACTACGCCTTGCGCATAGGCGGCTGCGCCCTCTGCTAAACTTGCCCCATCTTCAAACCCTAGCTTTATTTGCGCATCCTACTTTCTCACTCCCTCCCATATTCACATCCGCAGGGGTTAGTGCTAAACATTAGCTCATCAATTAGGCGAAGAGACTGATGTTAGACTTTCAGCACAAAGGTCTGAGGGGAGGAGAAAGGCTTGTATAGGGATGAGCTTATCAGCGAAAGTGAGCAGGTGGCGGAAGGCGGGGAAAAGGTGAGGAGGGAGTACCTTGGCCCCAGGCGGTGGGTTGGAGCGGCCGATCGAGTTGCGGGGGACACCAGCACCTGGCCTGCGGCAGCAGACGCTGTCCCGGCAGTTCTCTGCGCACCAACGGCTGGCCGCCCCAGGGGCTATCAACCACATTCATCTCGGCCTTTTAGCTGTCGCGTTTTCTTCCTTCCAAAGGCAAAGGCAAGGGCATGGGAACCTCAGCAGGTGGGGGCATTATGAATGTGGCCTGGCCTGAAACATTGCCTGGCCCTGCTACCTCATAGATGAGCACCAAGCCCTAAATGAAAAAGGCAGCGGAGGGCAGGGGTAAATAAGGGTGGAGGGTACCTGTAGCAGGTACGATGGCAGTGCTGCCGCCGGTGGAGTTGCAGAAGGCACCAGCGCTGAGCTCTTGGCGGTAGTGACCAATCACACCTGGGGAACTGGCCACTTCTGTATTTGACTGCCATCGGTGTGGAAGCTTTGAGGAGGGAAGGAAGAGGATTGCAGTGAGCTGGCCTATGTGCAATGGTGGATTTCTAACGGTGATGAAGAGTGAGCTTGAGGCGAGGCGGGCAGACGAGACTCACCGACCCCCTTTTTTCGGAGCAAACGATCAATCTAGAAGATTATTGCGATGCTAATCACTCATCATTGGTAGCACCCTAGCTTCCGCTCATTCGCAAGCTTCCATTTCTTCCATTATTTGTCCGATTGAAGTCTTGAAGTTATTTTACTTAGTTGGACTATTTGAATAAAATTACCATCTCAAATACTGAATCGATCAAAGATTACCAACTAGATGATTTTAACCCTATTTTCATTTTGATTATGTTCAAGATCCGATTTTAGTAAAGATTTACTGAATTTGTTTATGATTTTAAACTAAATTATATTCCAATTTACCTTTTAACTTATCTCAAGTTTTAACATAAGTCGCCATCATTTAAATTTTAGATTAAATTAACAATTTAGCGATTGAGCTGAGCCAGTAGCACGCTATTTTTCCGAGGCTAAGCGCTACTTTCTGGAGAGGCATGTGTTGAGTGGCCGAATCAAAGGGGAGATTGGCACCTCCCGATAGGGACATGAAGTGGAGCTGCAGAGGGCGACGCACAGAAGGTGGGCGATGGTGGCTTACCTTTTAACTTATGAATAGATCCAGAGGCCAGATCGGTCAATACAAATATATCTGGTACCATCGGCAGGCCAAATGTGGGTCTCTTTTCTCCAAAATTTGGAATTGCCTCGAGTAAAAAGTCAAGGAAATATAATTTCTACTAGTGGAATCTGCTGCTTGGACAGTTGCATTTTGTTTTTGGCGCGCAGTTCAGTGTCTCTTTCCATGCGCGCCCAAAACAAAATGCAAATGACGCAGCAGATTCCACTAGTAGAAATTATATTTCCTTGACTTTTTACTCAAGGCAATTCCAAATTTTGGAGAAAAGAGACCCACATTTGGCCTGCCGATGGTACCAGATATTTCTTCCACTTTTAATATTGTATAAAATGTAAAAATACAAATTTTATATTGTTGATTATATATTTAGTTAAGATTTTATTAGATAAGTAAAAAAATGAATAAAAAATAAACTTATTAAAAAAATAAAACAAAAAAAAAATTCGAAAATGAAAAATATAATGCAAATTCCTTGGCAAATTAACATATTTTTGCGAAATTTTCTTGACTTAAACTCAGGGCAATCGATTTTTGGGAGAAAGGAGTATGATTTTTGTCTGCCGATGGTACCACATATTTCTTCCATTTTTAAGATAAAAAAAAGACAAAAAATTCGGCTCAAAGAAGGTTTGAACCTGGTCATTTCTGAACCGAGTCCAATAGACAAGCCACTTGACCACACAGCCGCATTACTTCCGCTGTAGACTTAGACAATATTAAAATTGCACAGAACTACCAATGCACCTTGTCGATTTATGCCTTTAGTACAGGCCGATTGAATACCTACTATCGTCCATTGAATAGATGCGGAGAAGGAGAAGGAGAAGGAGAAGGAGAAGGAGAAGGAGAAGGAGAAGGAGAAGGAGGAGGAGGAGTTCGGACAAATGGTTTTGAGTGATTTTCTAATGATTGCTGCAAGTTTTGGGCGATTTCTCGCGAGTTTTGGACAATTCGATGATGCTCTTTCCAATGCAAAAAGAATCAGAACGATTGGATTCTTCTGTGAGGAGCAGGAGCCTTATCAATTTTAAGATCTAGCAATAACCCCGAAAACGTACACCTGGGTCGAAAAGAGGGGCTGGGCGCTGACGGTCGCTATGCTCCCTCGCGCCAGCCCAATTTAGCTGCGCGATATTTGTTCTTTGGTAGTTGAAAACAAACAATCAGGATATTTTAGGATATCAGGATAGAAAAAAGTTGACGCATTACGTCCCTTTGTTCTATAATTCGGAAGGGACAGGAATTTTTACGTATAGCCTAATGGCAATCATTTGTTTTCTGTCAGCGGACTGGGTGGGTCTGTCAGGGTGTGGCCCCTGAGAAGAGAAGTGACATCTTGAAGCTATGCTGGGTTAGGCTGTGCGTAATAAATGAGTATTGAGCCTGCCCATGATTAGACTTGCTGTCGATGTTCATGGTTAGGGCGGAGAGCAAGAGCGGCAAGGGGAAAGAGACTAGCTCCTCTTTCGCGACCTATGACTTCAGTCAGGCGAGAACTATCTTGCAGCAAGTCCATTCTCAATAATTAGGCAGATAACTTGCAATTGTACTTGCAGATCATATTTTGCGACTGTTTTGGTCTCCAAAACCAGAGGACAGTTCAAAGCAGCGCTGTCAGAGTTCAAAGTGAGTGACAATTTTGTACAGTTCCCGCACATCAAATCATCGTGGACAGGTTGTGCATTGAAGGACTGCTGTCATTGCTGAAATGTACAACCCGTCCATTTGGCCCCTGCGCGCTCGCTAATCCTCGGCGCGTGAGAGCAATTTCGTCTATTGTACTTCCCCTGTATAAGTGGCTGCGAACAGAGGACGTGCCAGGCTGCAATCAGTGAAGCCAGTTTTGAGAGCTGTCAGTACACACGTGCGAGGGGGCGGCGGGTCTAGTGGGGTGACATAAACGCGGGGCGCCGGCATTTCGTCAAGGGGGGTTTATGGGAACGGGCACTGTGTAAAGTCACATGATGGACTCCTCCGCCTGCCCCCTCCCTCACTGCTTCTAAGTAGGCTAGGGCGGGCCATTCACGTGCACACTCACGGGGCTAGCCGTCGCTATCAGAGAGCCTCAGACATTCGCACACTTCCCAAAGCCCCTCACCCCCCCTCACCTCCTCCACCCAGCGATCCTTTAAAAGCGGACCGGGGATAGGCTTTGTGTGCGCAGCCTGGAATGCACACGGATTCCCTGTTGCACTGAGGTAGGGGCCTGGGTACTTGAGGACCTGGAGACGGCTGGGATGCCGCAGCAATGTTTGCCCTTTGCTTGGATGGGCAAAGCGGCGGGAGAACCAGTTTTGCGCGACAGTTTCTGACATGGCTTCATCAAAGGAGCTTTCCAGATTGTCAGAAACCTCAGTTTCACCCATCAAGGAGAGCAAAAGGCAGGATGACGACTTTCGTGGGCTCCAGTTTGGTCACCAACAAGACCGTCCTCCAGCGCTACCTGGAGCTTGAGCAGCCCAAGAAAGTTCAGGTCAGCAGTTTGCCCGGCACTACTGATTGCTGTGCAGAAGGAAAGAAGCAACGGCTGTGCAGGCGATGTACATCTGGATCGACGGAAGCGCAGAGAACTTGCGGGCGAAGACGAAGACGCTGATGGGGGAGCCGAAGAAAGTGGAAGGTTGGGAAGGGGAAGGAGGGGAAGAGATGGAGTGGAAAGGCTTGCAGAGCTGCCGATTTGGAACTTTGACGGCTCGTCGACAGGACAGGCGGAGGGGCATAACTCCGACGTGTACCTCAAGCCCGTGGCGATGTACCGCGATCCCTTCCGAGGCGGACCCAACAAACTCGTCCTCTGCGAGACTTACAACTACGACATGACACCCAATGGTTTCTCCATTTCAATTGTCAATGGAAATTTGGTTTCCAAGTTGGTATAGACTAGTTCTTGTCAATTTTCTTATCACTTAGAATTTCATTATTGCAGAGTCAATAGATTTGAAAGCTTTATACCGTTAGCTAGTAAAACTAAATCAGTATTTGATGAACAGCAACGAACAAGCGAGCGTCCACGGTGGAGGTGATGAAGCGGGCTGCCAGCCAGCACCCCTGGTTCGGCATCGAGCAGGAGTACACCCTGCTCGACGCTGACGGACACCCTTTCGGCTGGCCTAAGAACGGTTTCCCTGGACCCCAAGGTGCCCTCTTTTCTTCCCATCTTCAGCCCTCCCTTCCAACTCTCACATCCCTCAGGCCCCTACTACTGCGGTGTCGGGGCGACGAAGGTGTACGGGCGAGACGTGGTGGAAGCCCACTACCGCGCCATGCTCTACTCCGGCATCACTTGCTCCGGCACCAACGCTGAGGTCCCATTCCTCCAAATTGCTTTCCTGTCACGCAAAAGGAACTGTGATTGTAGGTGATGCCGGCGCAGTGGGAGTTCCAGGTGGGCCCCTGCGAGGGCATCAACATGGGCGACGAGCTCTGGGTGGCCCGCTTCATGCTCCACCGCGTCGCCGAGGACTTCGGCGTCAACGTCTCCCTCGACCCCAAGCCCATCCCCGGAGACTGGAACGGCGCCGGCTGCCACACCAACTACTCCACCGCCGCCATGCGTCAGGACGGCGGACTGGAGTTCCATCTTTCACCTCCCTCACTCCTCAGCCTCCTCTCACCCCTCACACCTGGACAGGGTAATCAAGGAGGCCATCGACAAGCTGGAGGGCTGTCACCAGGAGCACATCAAGCTCTACGACATCGGCGGCGCCAACAGCCGCCGTCTGACCGGGAAGCACGAGACCTCCTCCATCAACGTCTTCAGCTCCGGCGTGGCCAACCGCGGCGCCTCCATTCGCATCCCTCGAGACGTCAGCCGTGAGGGCAAGGGGTCCTCCTTTCCTCTTTCCTCCTTCTTCCCCTCTCACCTCCTTCTCGCTTCCAGCTACTTGGAAGATCGGCGACCTGCCTCCAACTGCGATCCCTATCTCGTCACCCGCTGTATTGTCGAGGCCACTTGTCTCTAATCTCTGACCTCATTATTTTTTTACATTTTTATGACGCTTTACGGCGACTTATTGAACGTCTTGTATGCAATCGCTAGCTGCCTTGTTCTAGACTGTTTTTGCTGGTTTCAAGCTTGGATCTTGTATTCGTGGACCGAATTAAATCTCAATTTGGGAAATAAATTGACAGTGAGAAGCACCATCAGAATCGTCAACCACTCCAACCCCACTAAATCCGCCTGACAAGCATGCATGACCACCGTTCGCTCATAGCCGCAAAAGAGATTTCGGCTGATGTCTGGAGCCCCTCCCCCAAAGGTTTCACCCTCCCCCAAACTTTCACCCCCTCCCCCTCCCCAAAGGTTTCACCCCCCCCCCCCCAAAGGCTACTATATTGAAACAAGTATATGGCGCAAAGCGCAATAGGTGACCGCGGAGAGCTTACACCTTCACATGTAGCAAAATTCATAAATTAAGGAAAATTTCTGCTGTGAGGGTGAACATTGCATCTCAGGAGGGCAGGAAGCGGGTGTGAAGGAATGATTAAGTGAAGGTATGAGTGAAGGTATGATTGCAGTGGTGGTGACCCAAAAAGAGTACAACTTCGAGGACAGCACTGTGGCGATGCCGGCAGCCTGCACGGAATTCCAGCTGCACCAGTACAAGCTCGTGGATGACAGATTCACCATTCTCAGCGATTCGAGTGTGCCTACACTTGGCAAGTGCCGCAGGATCTGTCGCGACCGCCCCGACTGCTGACCTTCTACTTTGTCGATGCCGATCTCATCTGCCGCTGCCTCATCTCCCATCTGCCCCCCTCCCCCTTCCCACATGCCTTCCTAGCCTCACCCCCCACCCCCCCTCCCTCCCAGCTGCAACAAAAAGGCCTTTCCAGGCTTTTTGCCATGCGTCCCAGTGAGTTGCTGACGTTGCCCAAAGGTGGCAGCAAAGAGGTGTACGTCCGCCAATGCCGTTCACAGCTCCTTCAGCCAGTGGTGCCCTCTGAGCAGTTTCTGTTGGGCTGCAGAGGCGCCCTGCTCCTATAAGCGGAAATGGGTGGGTTCCACCGATGTGGGAGCCTCCACCGACCTGGCCAACTGCCTCAAGGCTTGCAATAAGCACCGCAGCTGTAAGGCCATTCGCTACCGGAAGAGCAGCCTCAGCTGCAGTCTCCTCGCCGACCCCCTCTCTCCTACCAACGACAACGTCTTCACCCTCCGCAAACCTAAATCCTGCAAATCCCTCTATTGTATGCTTTCTTTTGCTTCCTTCTTCTCCTCCTGTCAAACGAATCTTGCTACAAAGCCCAACTAGCGATATTATTGACTTTGGCATAGGTCAAAAAAAGCAGTCACAATTGTAATTTATAATAATAAGTGAGTGTATTGCACACATTGATAGAAAATAAGTGCCTTGCTCCCCGACAAATTGCCTGTTCCAGATCAGAAACGCCCGTCATTGAGGACTGCCACTGGCAGCATTGAAAAGAACTTCAAGGTCGGGAAAAGCGTGCCGGAAAGCGCCAAACTGGCGTGAGCCACTTCATAGCACCCCTAATGCTCCCTGTGGAGAGGCAGGAACTGAGAGTTCCAGAGTGCTGGCGAACATTGGCGGGACAAAAGCGTGCATCCTGAAGTGCTTGCGGGATGAGTTGGAGCCTCCAGTCTGGGGAATCTGAGGGCGCTAGAGGGCATTTGAGGTACTGCTGGGCTGGGGACTTCCGAAAGAAAAGTCTGTGGTTTCTCAACCATTTTCAAAAGTAAGCACAGATTTGGAATCGTTATATACGACTTGTGAATCAAAAAACCAAAGTCTTCTGTTCAATTATCAGCCGTTCAGCTGCTACTAATTATTGATGCTATTGGCATGCATGAAAGTTTGTCACTCAAGAGGGCAAGTCTGTGGTTTCTCAACCATTTTCAAAAGTAAGCACAGATTTGGAATCGTTATATACGACTTGTGAACAAAAAAACTCAAGTCTTCTGTTCAATTCTCAGCCGTTCAGCTGCTACTGATTATTGATGATATTGTTATGCGTGAAAGTTTGTCACTCAAGAGGGTAAGTCTCTGGTTTCTAAACCATTTTCAAAAGTAAGCATATATTTGGAATTGTTATTGGGCTGGCGCGAACGTAGCTTTAGCGGAGTGTCAGCGCCCAGCCCCTCTTTTCGACCCAGGTGTACGTTTTCGGGGTTATTGCTAGATCTTAAAATTGATAAGGCTCCTGCTCCTCACAGAAAAATCCAATCGTTCTGATTCTTTTTGCAGTGGAAAGAGCATCTTTGAATTGTCCAAAACTCGCGAGAAATCGCCCAAAACTTACAGCACTCATTAGAAAATCACTCAAAACCATTTGTCCGAACTCCTTCTTCTTCTTCTCCTTCTTCTTCTTCTTCTTCTCCGCATCTATTCAATGGACGATAGTAGGTATTCATTTCTTCCCCCGCCCCCCGCCCCCGGGTCACTGGGCTTCATCATGTATTTATTTATTGATAAATCTGAAGTTAAGTGACATATGCAACAGTGGTGCAGTGGTGTACGCGATTGGTCAGATGAATGAACCTGGCATGTTCGAATCTTTCTCAGGCATTTTTTTTTCTTTTTGTCTGTTTAAAGTTGAGAAAACAACTGGTACCATCGGAAGACCTAATAAAGTAAAAGCTCTATTCTCCCAATAATCGATTCTGCTGAGTATAAGCTAAGAAAATTTCTCAAAATTTTTATGTTTGCCAATTGATTTGCATTGTAATTTCAGATTTAAAAAAAAATTTTAAAAGTTTTTTTGTTTATTAATAATTTATTTATCTAGTAAAATCATAGCTAAATATATAACCAACATTATAAATTTGTATTTATATATTTTATGCTATATTAAAAGTGGAAGAAATAACTGGTACCATCGGCAGGCCAAATGTGGGTCTCTTTTCTCCAAAATTTGCAATTGACTCGAGTAAAAAGTAAAGGAAATACATTTTATACTAGTGGAATCTGCTGCGTCATCTGCATTTTGTTTTTGGGCGCGCATGGAAAGAGACAATGATCTGCGCGCCAAAAACAAAATGCAACTGTCCAAGCAGCAGATTCCACTAGTATAAAATGTATTTCCTTTACTTTTTACTCGAGTCAATTGCAAATTTTGGAGAAAAGAGACCCACATTTGGCCTGCCGATGGTACCAGTTATATACAACTTGTGAACAAAAAACTCAAGTCTTCTGTGCAATTCTCAAGATTAAAGGTGCTACAGCGCAAAAACGCTACATTGCAGTTTTCAAGCCTTTCTACCCAAAAAAGTAATGTTTCAAAAGCTCAAATGTTTCAAAGCCCTTCGGGCCGCTCTGCGGACAAAAATTTTTAATAGCTTAAAATACTCTTCTGTACCTATCTCGAAATTTAAACTCACGGAATTTTAATGTAGATGATTAAATACCTACTTTTTTGAAACATAGTCTATACCGAGTTCGTCATGCTACTAGTTAGTCTATACCGCAATATAGGGCGTAGCCACCTGACTTTTTTAAAGGCTCGCGAGGGACATAGTTAGTCCTTAAATATAGTTAGTCCTTACCGAGTTGAGCACTTTAAAACATTAATGAACTGGGTAAGGACTTACTATGTTTAAGGACTAACTATGTCCCTCGCGAGCCTTTAAAAAAGTCAGGTGGCTACGCCCTATATAGCTGTATAGACTAACTAGTAGCATGACGAACTCGGCATAGACTAACTCGGTATAGACAAACTAAAAAAAGTAGGTATTTCGAGATATGTAAAGAGAAGCATTTTAAGAATTTAAAATTTTTTTCTCTATATATATATATATATATCTTTTTATTGGGGGGGGTGGTGAAACCTTTGGGGGGGGGGGTGAAACCTCTTTGGGGGGGGGGGGGGGTGAAACCTTTGGGGGGGGGCTCCAGACATCAGCCGAGATTTCACACCACCCTCATCACATCTCATCCTGCACAAAATAAAAACCAAACTACTCTACAGTTATAATCAACTGCTGAGAATTGTGGATTAATCCTTAACACCACATGAGGAGTGATCCAAATCGCTGCACAAAATAAAAAAACTAACTCCTATAGTTATGATCAACTACTGTTGAGAATCGTGGACTATTCTTGAACACCACATGACAAAGAATCCACATTGCTGCACAAAATCAAAGCAAATTACTCTACCGTTATGATCAACTGTTGAAAATCGTGGATTGATCGTTACCTTCAAAATGCTACAATTCATTGGTTAGCAAAATAATGAAATATTAACAAAATTTACAATTGCAACATTAGCAAAATTAGTCTCAAGTAACATCGCCTCTTGGTAACTAGCCAGTTGCCAAATTATGAATCAACTCCCATCGTCTTGTCTTCGGCGAAAACACTTCTTTCATCTCATCTTTTGGCAGAGGAGACAAGCACGCCATTTCCCTTATAAGTGGCTCTCTCTAAAGCGTTTGCGGCGGCGGAGGTTGTTTTTGCCAAGTAGGAGGAGGGTTTTAATTAAACGCTAAAAGGGAGCCCGCTGTCTGACGGGCTCGACGCCAGTTGGAGGAGGCGGGACCCAGGTGGAGCGTCACGCAACCTCTTCTATGTCGCCGGAAATGAGTTCACACCAGCCCCTGTCTCAGTGCACCCCCTTGTCTCGGCGAAGAAGTGTCAGCATGCTCCGCAGCCTCGTCTATCTCCTCCTCTTCCTCAGCCTTGCTCCCCAGCTGGCCAGCTCCAGGTAGCCTCTTTGAAGCCGTGAAGGTGAGGAGGGAGAGTAGAGCTGGTGTCTGGAGACCTACATCGGGGGCCGAGGCAGCAGCGGCGAGGGCCTATGTGGAGGCCTTCGAGGCGGTGCTGGTCTCCAAGATGCGCCACTGGCTTGGCTCCCAGACGGCCATGCCTACCGAGGCTGAGATCGCAGCCAGATTTAACGTTTGCCTCCCTTTGCTTCCCTCTAGAGTTCTCTCACTGATAGCGGGATTGACAGGAGGCGGAGAAAGAGGTCTACGAAGAGATGGCGCCCATGCGCAAGCGTCTCTTCCTTGACAAAGCACACTGATGCCCAAGATCAGAACGAGCCCACCTTTGAGAATAAATTACCCAGTCACAATATTGAATTTATCATATCTGCCCCCCCCCCCCTCCTCCCAATAGGACAGCTTTGTTGACCACCCCGCCCCACCCCAACGCCTTTGCACATTTCTTCACATTCCTTCACTTAAATTTCTTCACATTCTTTACATTCTGTCTTTGCTCATTGCTTCTCCACGCTCGGGTGTATTTGGCTTTGACGGGCCTTGAGGAAGTTTGATAAAACGAACTTCAATCCGGGTATAGTTAATCTAGTGTACAGTACAGTACAGTTTCAATTGTGAGTTTTCAAATAGCGTTCAGTACAGTACAGTTTTTTTTTTTTTTTTTCTAATAGCGTCCAGTACAGTACAGTTTTTTTTTTTTTTTTCTAATAGCGTCCAGTACAGTACAGTTTTTTTTTTTTTTTTTCTTATAGCGTTCAGTACAGTACAGTTTTTTTTTTTTTTTTTCTTATAGCGTTCAGTACAGTACAGTTTTTTTTTTTTTTTCTTATAGCGTTCAGTACAGTACAGTTTTTTTTTTTTTCTTATAGCGTTCAGTACAGTACAGTTTTTTTTTTTCATTTTTTTTTTTCATGTAATATACAGTACAGTTTCGATTTTTAGTTCTTATAAGGAGCAGTACATTTCAAAATGTACTGAACACTATTTGAGACAAAATAAACTGAACTGTACACTTGATTAAATGCACTACCTCGTGTGTTAGAATAGGGCACAGTACAGATTTTTTTTTTCAAACTGAACCGTACTCTATAATAGATAAAAAATTTAAACTGAACTGCACTGGACGCTATTAGAAAAAAAAAAAAAACTGTACTGTACTGGACGCTATTTAGAAAAAAAAAAAATCTGTACTGTACTGAATGCTATCGAAAACCACAATTGAAACTGTACTGTACTGTACACTAGATTAACTATACCCGGATTGAAGTTTGTTTTATCAAACTTCCTCAAGGCCCTGTTAAAAGCCAAATACACCCGAGCGTGGAGAAGCAATGAGCAAAGACAGAAATGTAAAGAATGTGAAGAAATTTAAGTGAAGGAATGTGAAGAAATGTGCAAAGGCGTTGGGGGCTGGTGGTGGCCAGAACAAAGCTGTCCTATTGGGAGGAGGGGGGGGGCAGATATGATAAATTCAATATTGTGACTGGGTAATTTATTCTCAAAGGTGGGGTCGTCCTCCACCTTGGGCATCAGTGTGCTTTGTCAAGGAAGAGACGCTTGCGCATGGGCGCCATCTCTTCGTAGACCTCCTTCTCCGCCTCCTGTCAATCCCGCTATCAGTGAGAGAACTCTAGGGGAAGCAAAGGGAGGCAAACGTTAAATCTGGCTGCGATCTCAGCCTCGGTAGGCATGGCCGTCTGGAAGCCAAGCCAGTGGCGCATCTTGGAGACCAGCACCGCCTCGAAGGCCTCCACATAGGCCCTCGCCGCTGCTGCCTCGGCCCCGATGTAGGTCTCCAGACACCAGCTCTACTCTCCCTCCTCACCTTCACGGCTTCAAAGAGGCTACCTGGAGCTGGCCAGCTGGGGAGCAAGGCTGAGGAAGAGGAGGAGATAGACGAGGCTGCGGAGCATGCTGACACTTCTTCGCCGAGACAAGGGGGTGCACTGAGACAGGGGCTGGTGTGAACTCATTTCCGGCGACATAGAAAGAGGTTGCGTGACGCTCCACCTGGGTCCCGCCTCCTCCTCCAACTGGCGTCGAGCCTGTCAGACAGCGGGCTCCCTTTTAGCGTTTAATTAAAACCCTCCTCCTACTTGGCAAAAACAACCTCCGCCGCCGCAAACGCTTTAGAGAGAGCCACTAGAAGGAATGGGCGTGCTTGTCTCCTCTGCCAAAGATGAGATGAAAGAAGTGTTTTCGCCGAAAACAAGACGATGGGAGTTGATTCATAATTTGGCAACTGCCAATGACCAAGAGGCGATGTTACTTGAGACTAATTTTGCTAATGTTGCAATTGTAAATTTTGTTAATATTTCATTATTTTGCTAACCAATGAATTGTAGCATTTTGAAGGTAACGATCAATCCACGATTTTGACAGTTGATCATAACGGTAGAGTAATTTGCTTTGATTTTTGTGCAGCAATGTGGATTCTTTGTCATGTGGTGTTCAAGAATAGTCCACGATTCTCAACAGTAGTTGATCATAACTATAGGAGTTAGTTTTTTTATTTTGTGCAGCTATCTCATCACTCATGTGGTGTTAAGTATTAATCCACAATTCTCAGCAGTTGATTATAACTGTAGAGTAGTTTGGTTTTTATTTTTGTGCAGGATGAGATGTGATGAGGGTGGTGGTGGGTCTCCTCGGCTGATGTCTGGAGCCCCCCCAAGGGTTTCACCCCCCCCCCCCCAGGGGAAAGAGGTTTCACCCCCCCCCAAAGGTTTCACCACCCCCCCCAATATATAGATATATATATATATATAGAGAAAAAAATTTTAAATTCTTAAAATGCTTCTCTTTAACATATCTCAAAATACCTACTTTTTTTAGTTTGTCTATACTGAGTTAACCAATGCCGAGTTCGTCATGCTACTAGTTAGTCTATACAGCTATATAGGGCGTAGCCACCTGACTTTTTTAAAGGCTCGCGAGGTACATAGTTAGTCCTTAAACATAGTAAGTCCTTACCCAGTTCATTAATGTTTTAAGTGCTCAACTCGGTAAGGACTAAAATGAATTTAAGGACTAACTATGTCCCTTGCGAGCCTTTAAAAAAAGTCAGGTGGCTACGCCCTATATTGCGGTATAGACTAACTAGTAGCATGACGAACTGGGTATAGACTATGTTTCAAAAAAGTAGGTATTTAATCATCTACATCAAAATTGGGTGAGTTTAAATTTCAAAATAATAGGTACAGATTAGTATTTTAAGCTATTAAAGTTTTTGTCCTCTTACAGAGCGGCCCGAAGGGCTTTGAAACATTTGAGCTTTTGAAACATTACTTTTTTGGGTAGAAAGGCTTGAAAACTGCAATGTAGCGTTTTTCTGCGCTGTAGCACCTTTTATTTTTTGAATTGCACAGAAGACTTGAGTTTTTTTGTTCACAAGTTGTATATAACTGGTACCATCGGCAGGCCAAATGTGGGTCTCTTTTCTCCAAAATTTGCAATTGACTCGAGTAAAAAGTAAAGGAAATACATTTTATACTAGTGGAATCTGCTGCTTGTTCAGTCTGCATTTCGTTTTTGGCGCGCAGATCATTGTCTCTTTCCA